>VZTA01020395.1:190525-227784 GCA_013398855.1 Mohoua ochrocephala
GCAGGAGCTGAAGGCCGTCACCTACTCGCTGCTGAAGCGGCTGAAGGAGCGCTCGCTGGACAGCCTGCTGGAGGCGGTGGAGTCGCGCGGGGGGATGCCCGGCGGCTGCGTTCTGGTGGCCCGCACCGAGGTGCGCCTGGGGGGCCTGGCGGCGCCCCCGCACCTCCTCCTGGGCAAGCTGTTCCGCTGGCCCGACCTGCAGCACCCCGCCGAGCTGAAGCCCCTCTGCGAGTGCCAGAGCTTCGGCGTCGCCGACGGACCCACGGTCTGCTGCAACCCCTACCACTTCAGCCGCCTCTGTGGGCCAGGTGAGCAGCGGCGAGTTGGGTTCCCCCCGCCACCAACACGCACCGATTGGAGGGTTCGGGGTTTCTGACCCCTTCCTGAGTTTATCCGAAGCCTCGTGGGCAGCGCTGCCCCGGCGCCGCGGCGTTGCGGGGATGCCCGGGGGGACGCGCCTGAACCGGGGTCCCCGCCGGGCAATCCCCCTCTCTTGGAACCAGCGGTTCCAGTTGTGCGTAAAAAGCCCTTTCTCTTTATTTTTTTTTTCCCTTCCCGCGGAGTTTCCCCGCTCTCTGGGAGCCGAAGGGGCGATAATCGGCGTCTCCATCCCGCTGGCGCCAGCCTGGCTCGCTCGTATCGGAGCCGGGCGGTCACCGCCGCCGGCTTAAAGCCGCAGGCGCTTCGGGGGGGCTGCGGGGATGTCCCCGCGGCGGGGATCCCCGAACCCGCGGGGACACCTGGGGCTCCCGCATTTCTCGGGGGTTTCGCTTTTTTTACCGTGGGCAGAGGTGAGCATTTTCAAGGCTGGGGTTGGTTTTTTTTGAGGGTTTTTTGTTTCTTTCAGCAATACTCGATCGCATGTCCGTGTCAGCAGGGAATAGTTACACGGAGCAGAGACATGTTGGAGTTTGAGGTGCAGAAATCGAAATAATACTTAACAGGCTCTACAAAAACTGCAATGAAACTGGACAGCTGGATTCCCACTGCCAGAGGGCAGGGATAGATGGGATATTGGGAAGAAATCCTTCCCTGTGAGGGTGGGGAGGCCCTGGCACAGGGTGCCCAGAGAAGCTGTGGCTGCCCCTGGATCCCTGGAAGTGTCCGAGACCAGGTTGGATGAGGCTTGGAGCAGTCTGGGATGGTGGAAGGTGTCCCTGCCCACGGCAGGGGATGGAACGAGATGACCTTTAATATCTCTTCCAACCCAAACCATCCTACGAATCTATGCTGACTGCCCCTTTTTTTGGCAAGAGCTTTGATTTTGTTATTTCTTTTGCAATCTGGGTTTCTGCCTCGCTTTGCATCACTTCTTTCAAAGAAACTTCTCTTCTGGGCGTGCTTCTCCCGAAGGTCGCTAGAGGCTGGAGGCAGTTTTTTTATTCCAGTTGGAGTTGAGCTGCGTTTTTAGGAACGGGGCATTTTAGAAACGGGAGAAGTTTCCCAGTCTCTTTCCTGCAGCGGTGGTGGTTTTCCCAGCGGTGAGCGGCTGCCAGCCCTGTGCTGGGAGTAGTAGAAAGCAGAGCTGTTATCAAGTGGCTCCTTATCACTTTGATAATGGGTGACTGTGCCAGGACCCCACCCGCGCCGACTGGGCGCTGGTAACAGGAGCCAAGAAAAGGCCTTGATGCCCTTTTCCACAAGTGGCTCCCTACAGAGATCATCCTGTTGGTGTTTCCCACCCAGTTTACTGTGGGGTGACGTAGCTGAGGGGTGTGGAAGTGCTGGGGTGCTTCAAACGAGTCCCTGGTGACAGCAGATCTGGCTCTGGCGTGGGACCAGCACGGTCAGGTCGGGCAGTTACGTCCACCTGGGGACACTGGCACCTTTAGTTTTTTTATTTTGAGCTCTATAAGCACCCTGCTCCGTTAGGGGAAATGGGGAACCTTTTCTGAGAAGCATTGGGTGACCCCAGAGCCATCACACGGGGGATGCTGAGGTTCTTTTCGATGAACTCGGCCAAGCTGAGCTGCAGTTGCTGGCTGCGTGCTGCCAGGTGCAGGTGGGAGCTGAGGAGCACGCCCGTGCTTCCGTGCTCTGGGGTCAATGTGGTGCCACCGATTGACTTCACAATACAATTTCTCACTGAAGTCGGTGCCTGCTCAATGCTGATGCCTTGATACAGCCCAGCTGGCTGCACACTCAGTTCTGGCAAGTTATAATTCAAGAAACACCACTGTCATATTTTGGAAGGGGAAAAGAAACCCCTCTAATCACGGCATGGAGCTGATGAAGGACCTTCATCAGCCTTCTACATGGTCTTGACCCTTTCAAGGACAGCGAAGAGCTGGTTGAATGACCTGATTCAGCAAAGCACCTCTGAGGACTTGCTGAACTTGGAGCACATGACTGCTCAGTCCTGCTGCTTAAAGCCAAGCTCAGGAGCTTTGTGGGGTGGATTCAGGGCGAGTGGGGTCACGGCGGCCTCTGCTTCTGAGCCGCTTCTGTGCCGAGGCCTTTGTTGGGATGGACCGTAGTTACTTGGGTGGCTTGGTGGCTGAAGCCAGCCTGGCTCTGGTGTCAGCCCTGTGTGCCAAGAGGAGTCTTTTCATCACCCACTCTCTCTTTTCAGTGCTTGTGAAGTGTTTGGGGAGCACTTGTTAAGCCCTGTGTGTCGGAGTCGTGGATGGAAGGTTGTCTCCCAGTGCCGATGATGGAAATGCAGTTCTTTGGGAACGATGTGATGTTTTGTGTGGCTCAAGCTGTGGAGCGTCCAGGCACAGATATGGGGCAGAGGGGTGCAGCATTTTCAGTAGCAAAGCCGACTTTGAAAGTTCAAGGTGGACCTCCCATTCTTCAAAACTTGGGAAGACCTTGGTCTCCAGCTGCTCCCAAGTGTTCTGTCTTTCACTGGGCGTTTATAACCTTGGAAGAGTTCCTACCCCAAAAGAGAAAGCGAGAGAGTTTGTTGATGAACCGAACACAGCACTAACTTAAAGTTTTGTTTTTCCAGAGTCTCCACCACCTCCCTACTCTCGGCTGTCTCCTAATGATGAGCAAAAGCCACTGGGTACGTGTTTTGTCTCTTTTGATCTCCCGGGAACTCTTTCATGGTGCAGCCCCGGTGCTGGTTCTGAGACGGCCCTACCTGGCACGTCAGGCAAAAGCCAACAAGTCGGGGTTTTATGGCTGCTCATTATTTCTGAGCAAGCATCAGCTGACAGGTTTTAAGAAGTAAATGGATGCCAGTTTATCCTACCAAATTACCGTGTAGACACATGCATATTTTCCAAAATAATATGAAGCTCTATTTTTAATGAAGGCGTAATGAAAGGTTTACCAGACGTCATGTTTTGTCTGCGTGTGTAATCTGCGGGAGTGGGAGCTCCGGAGTGCCATTTCCATAAAGGCCTGGCCGTGCTGCTCCGTGGAGGAACCGGCTATTACCCTTCCTCTGCTCCTTACAGTGAGATGGAGAGCCTTTGAAACTCGGCACTGTGTCATTTCTGGATGGGGTGTCGCTTTTCCTGGGGAGTTGTCAAAGGTTTTCCAAACAGAGCTGGTGAAAGCAGCTGGGGTGGGTAGGCTGGGCATGGAGTGCGGGGTGCTGGAGAGCCTGGCAGCCTTGGATGCTGGTCCTGTGTGCTGCACGTTGGCCTGGAGATGTTTCGAGCTGACATCGCTGCATCCTCACCATCCTTTCTCAGCCCTGCTTCTTGCTCAATTAAATGGGAAGCAAAGACATGGGAGGGAAGGGAGGAATCCCACATCCCTCTTGGGTTTCTTGCTGGGATCTGTGCAGCTGGGGGCTTTCTCCCTTTATTCCGTTTGTCCCATAGTCAGTGATTTACTGGGGTTAATGACCGAGGGGAGCCGCTTTTGCTGGCATGGGGCAGGGACAGGGAGGAGGCAGACGGGGTTTGGCAGTCGATAGGAGGCGACAGCAGCGCCTGCCCGTCCCACCCAGCCCCGGGGGAAGGCGGGAGCTGTCCCTGCCAGAGGTGAGTCCCTGCCCTGCCAGGCCTGGGAGCTGCCGGCGACTCAGCCGTGTGTGCACCCTGTGCCCGGCGCCTTCCTTGCCACAGGGCTGTGACCAGAGCGGCCTGCAAAGCCAAACTGCCTGCTGGTGGCTTTTTTTCTGTTTTTTTTGTTAGGTGTGGAGGCAAAAAAAGAGGAGTTGTCCCTCCCCATGCTCCCCCTTCCAAGTTAATTCCCTTTAGAAACTGCTTGTGCTGCAGGGAGAGATGATAGTGAGCAACACGTGACTTTATTAAAACAACAGCCAGGGATTGAAATTTGCTTCACTGGCTTGTTTGATTGGAAAAATAATAGTTAATCTGTGAGCAAACAGTTGAGCACTTAATTAGAGGGGTGTAAGCAAGAGAGAATAACAAAGACTCTTAACTTGTTAAAACAAAGTTTCCTTCGCTTCAGCAAAGAGGAAGGAAGGAAGGAAGCAAGAATAAACAGCTTCAAGAATTTTAATGGTGATAATTAAGTATAGTAACTCTGACTTGTTTAGAGGCTTAATGTAACTTTATCCAGTAAGCACCAAGTTCCTACTTGTTTGATCAACTTAACTGGAGTTATTTTTGTGGTCGAGGCAATTCAAACTTTGCATTTGCGTGGTGGAGCTACAAAGTTAATCGCTGCTTTCTGGCTCTGTGGAGCGTTTCTCTCGGGGAGGTGGTGGGAAGCTGAGGAGCCACGGGTGCTCACGTAGCGCTGGCAAACGCAGCAGGACTAAAAGTGCTTTTTTTTTTTTTCCCAGATCTATCAGATTCCACGTTGTCTTACACTGAAACAGAGGCTACAAACTCTCCCAACATCACGCCCGGAGATTTCTCAGGTTGGCAGCCGTTTGTGCCTTCCCGCCCGCGAGGTCCGCGCCGGGGGCTGGTGGTGGGGTAGGGCAGCAGGAGGGGACGGGGGTCCTGGCACTGCTCTTGGTTTGTGTTCTTGGAGTGAAGAGAAGGAAAAAAAAGAGCAGTTATTTGAGTTGGTTTTTCAAAGAAGTCTGTGCTGTGCATGTTGTGATAAGATGCTGTTTGTGGGATGAGCAGGGATATTTGGGAGGTGGCCACAGGGCCGCGCGTGTCCCGTGTGGAAGCCACCCGGACCTGTCCCGGGCTCCAGGGCCACGGGCTGCTGTGGGGCTGGGCTGTGGGCCCTCCCCATTTCCATGGCAGGGGCAGCGAGGCCATTCCAGCGCTGCTGCTCTGTGGTGGTTCCTGCCGGGTCCGTCGGGCTGGTGTTACCTGTTGGGCCCTGGCCCCGGGCTGCAATCCCTGCTTTCATGAGCAGGCTCCCAGCTACGGAGCCATTGAAGATCCCGAACAAAGCTTGGCTTAATTAGGTCCTGGTTTTTGCTCTGCCCCACCCTGCAACCTTTCATTCACTTAATGGGGCTCTGCAAGGCCTGGGGTGGTTTTACCTGACAGCAGGTAGAGTTGGGGCTTTCCTTGGCTCGGCGCTGGGCTCTGGCTGCGGCGATCATTCCACATCTTTCTCCTTGGTGTCTCATCCCGGGCTGGGGGCTGACTGTGTGTGGGACAGGAGGGGCCTGGCTGTAGGACCGGGTTTAATGTCTTTGCCTGGTTCATGGTCTGAGCACTGGGATGAAGGCAGACAAATGTGGGTCCTGGTGGAGCCCCACGTGCCTCCTTCAGCGGCTGGGGTGGGATGGGTCTTGGGCACTTCGGAGCCTCATTGTTGGATTGCTGAGCACATGGATGGAATCTGCTGCTCTCTTGGGAGGATGCTGTGAGTCAGGGGAGGTGGTGGAGGGGACCTTTGTGGTACTGGTCCCTTGGTCGTGGCTGCAAGAGTTTACGGCCAGTTCGATGAGACTTGCGCCTTCCTCGGGATGTTTAGGCCGATCCCAGCTCCAAAGGGTGTTCAAACAGCACAGGGTCTGTATCATGGCACGGTGGCACGTTTCCCTCTGGGGATTTTCCCTTCTCCTTGTCCTTTCGGGTCCCCCTGTGGTGGCTGGCCGTCGGTGCCGCGGTTGCCGCGTGCTGGAGCCGGCGTGTGCCGGCCCACGGGCTTTTGTTGTGCTGCCAAGTGTCCAGAGCAGGGGAACAATTGATAGGCAGGACTCGGATCATTCAGCCTTGTGCTCTGATAAATATGTGTTTGCAATTCCTAGCAAACGTTCCTGGGGCTGGATGCACGTCCCTAAAGCTCCCCGTGCCCGTGGCTTTTGTTGGAACTCGATAATTGGTATTAATTACAGCAGCCGAGTTGGAAAACTGGGGTTCCTAAGCATGTCATGGTTTAGCTTCTCTCATGGTTCAGTCTTTATGGGACATCTGGTAGGTTTGCTGGAAGAGAAGAGAGATTTTTAACTTTTCCTTAAACAATGTAATGATAACATGTGACCGACATTGTGCTGAAACCGGATCCCTCCTCTCCCCCTGTGCCGTTTCCAATGGTGTAACTTTTAATAAGAGTCTGGGGCTTCGTGATTTATTTTTCCCCAGTGCTCACGATTGCTGAAAGAGGATAAGAGCCCTGCTGAAGTTAACCCATACATGTCATCACGGGGAAGTACAAGGGAAAAACCCACTTAGGCTCCAGTCTACCTGCCACATTTCAGTTTGTTTATTCTCCATTTCGACTCATTTAATAGCTCTGCTTGAAGCGTGGGTCTGTGGGAGTGATACACAAAGCACATGGTCCTCCCTGCCTCGTCTTGTGTACCGAGGGAGCTCAGTGTGCATCTAACTTGGCTTCCAAAAATAAGTACATTTTGGATCTAGCATCAAGCCACTACTATTTATTGCTTCAGCTTTGATCATCAAAAAGGCTTTTCCTACTAAAACCACAAAATTCAATTTTGTGTAACAAAGAGAACCATTCTTCTCCTGTTGCTCCTTTACTTGATGAACTTCTAAACAGGAGGTTTTAGCATGAAGGCAAAAGATGATCTCTGTCATATGTGTAAATTTCAAACAAAAACCAAACCCTCTTTTTGAAGCAGAACCTTTCATGGCTATAATATTACCCCTGAAAAGAAGGAGAGTGTTCAGTGAAGTAGCAGGCTCACTGTGAACTTCAGAGGAACAGTCAGTGCTAACTGGAAGCACAAGTTGTGGATAGTTGGGTGGGTATGACCCGGATCCATGGATGATACCCCAGAGCCCTCTTCATCGCGTGTTCAAAGCATTTGGGTCTTGGAACAAAGTTGTTTATCCAAGGATCAGTGTCCAGCCGCAGCTTTTCCCTCGAAATGGGATGTTCCTGTTTTCTCAGTGAGGTGCCATGGCCTGGGAAGATCTGGGTTGGTGGGAAAAGGCACTTGGAGATGTTTGACCCCGAAGTTTCCGCCTCTTGAGCTCAAGCAGTGCCACATTTCAGGCTGGTGAGAGCACGAAGAGGGGCTCCATCTTTTCCTCCTTCGATTCATTGCTGCCTGGAGAGCAGAGCTGAAGAAAACCTGCTGTTTGGGGAGTTATATTTTAAACCCAGGTGGCTCTCTGGCCTGGGCTGAGCCTGTCTGTCCCCCGGGAGCCGGCAGAGCCTTGGCCAGTCCTGGCATCCCCGCGGCTCCCAGCCAGAGCTGGGGAAATACCAGGGAAAGGGCAAAATCCAGCAAGGCGGGAACAAAAGCTCAGCCTCGTGACTCATAATTGGTGGAACATTTGTAGTAATTTTTTTTTCCCTTCCCCTCAGACTTGGCTCCTCCAGCACATGCCAAGAAGCTGCTGTACCCGTTAGACTTGCCAGGCGTGTGGAGGGCTGAGCCGCTCTGTGGGAGCTGGGATGGGATGGGATGGGATGGGATGGTGGGGACGTGCTGGAGCAGCTGCTGTGGGCTTTGGGATTGCCTGCCTTCCTCTGAATCCCACAGGGCTCTCCCTCACCGGCCCTGGGAAGGACCTTCTCTTAAAACCCATGGAACAGCCCCATTCCTGTTGAAAAAGTCCCACGATGAGTGTTGACCAAAGTTCTTGTTAGCGGTGGCTTTAAATTCCGGAGGTCCCGAGGACTGTGCAGGAGGGGAGGACAGGTAGGAGAGCAAAAGGTGGCCTTGCACCTGTAGGTCTCTGTGCTGACCTGACCATCAGCCGAGAAGATGCTGGTTTATTTTTTCCAAAACTACTTTTTTTTTTAACTTCAAAATCACTTCCCATATGCTAAAACTCTCCAAGAGTTTCAGCTCTGGTGAACCCGTTCGTAGCTGAAAATGTGCATCCTGAAGAAGAAGTGTTGAATCGGTGGTTTGTTGGAGGAGGGGTGAATTCCTGTCCGTGCTCCAAAGCGCAGGAAGGTGTTTTCCACCTGAAAGTGGAAGCACAGGCATGAGTTTATTCCCAGCAGCTCCGCTGTTGTCCAGGAGGTGATGGGCTCCATGTGGAGATGAGCTCTGCTTGGTGACTGATGATGGTGGAGGAAATCTGTGAATTAACAGAGAGAAGAAACACAGAGACTGAATGGGCTGGAGCTTATTTAAATTATTTCTGATTTTTTTTTTTTTTTTTAAGGCCTGGGAAGATGGGGAAGTTTTTGCAGGGCAGTGATGGGGCTGGGGGCATTGGATTTGGGGAGCAGGGTCCCTGTACCACCAAAGGGAGGAAGAAGGCAGGAGCATCCATCCCAGCTGGTGACTCAGCCCTGCTGAGACGGTGCCACGGCTCCAGGCGAGAGCCAGAGGGTTTTTTCTGCTCCCAGCAATGTTTAAGATGAACTTAAGGAAGCATGTTTTAAAACCCACTGAATGGAGAAAGTGAACGTCTCCCTTCCTCTCCCCCCAGAAATAACAGGCTGCAGGATTTATGCTAACAAGGAAATTTATGAAGATCCTGTGTGTTAGGAGTAGGAAAAAAAAAGCCCATTAAATCTGTCAGGCGGATGTGTGTGGCAACTGGGCAAACATTGCCCTTTCCGGGCTGGGGGAGAGATTCTGGAATTACCTGTTAATAGAAAAAAAGGGTATTTTTCTCATTAAGAGGGCAGCAGTTTCTTCTGGGGGGAAATGTTGGGGTTTGAGGATGGGCTCTGGCTTTGGTGTGTCTCGGTGCCAGCTGGGGGCTGGGGGCTGCAGGCTGGATCCGACCCAGCACCACCCTGGAGCCTTTTCATCCCTTCTTCCCCTCCTCCTGCAGAAACAAATCCTTGAAAAAAAGGCACAACATATCTGTGCATCCAGTTTAATCACAGACAGATGTTTGTTTGGGCCAGTAATGGTTTTGGTTTCTTTTTTTCTTTCGTATTTAACTTTAGGTTTGCTGGCTTGTCTTCCCCTGTGCAGTCTAGAACAATCAGGGTTTGGCTAAAACTTCTCCTGGTCGGAGGAACGAGCCTGTTGCCAAGAGCTACTTCTTTGATGCAAAAAAATACATCCTGGAGGTGCTTTGTCAGATGTTTTTATATTAAACAGTTTTCCTCCATAATTTCAGTTTGCCAACGGGAAATAAAGTGCGTCTATTTTCCAGTGTGCTTCAGAGAGGAATTCTTTGCTCACTCTGGAGGTTTTTCCCACATGGCTGTGGATGGCCATGGGTGTTGGAATCCCCACGGGAGAGCTGGGATGACTGGGAGAGCATCAGAGCAATAACCTGCTCTCCCTGGGGGTTTGCTCATGTGCAGCTTCTGGCCCTGCCTGGGGCTGACATCAAAGGCAACTTCTCCAAGTGCAGGGTGAATCACGGAGGTAATCCCTGAAAGGGAAGGTGGGGAAGCTCTGGGAACTGATGCCTGGGCTTTCAGTGCTGTCCCTTTCACAGAGGTGCAGGTGTGCTCCTTTATTTTATAGAAAGATGTCTTTCTCTTTATGGAGGGCAGTGGTTTTTTCCACATCCCATTTGTGCTCACCAGGGTGGTGGCTCAGGTGGCAGCTCCTGGAGTTCAGACATTCCTTTGGAGCAGAAGGTGAAGGGAAAGGATCATTGATTCTGTAGCCAGGAGGGCTCCTCGTTGTGTCCAAAGCCCGATGATAGCAGTGCTTCATCCATAGGCAGAGTAACCCAGCAGAGAGTATTCCACCTGGGAAAATAATAAGCAGATGGAGAAGTTGTTCAGAGCATTGAGCAAGCAGCAATTTAAGAAAAAAAATTTTTTAAAAGTTAAGCCTGAGCAGGCTCCCACAGGGCTGGTGGGTGACCATGCTTTGGTGGCATGGACCTTCATGGTGCCACCTGTGCCCAGTGTCTCCTGTGGAGAGGTGCCCGTGGCTCCAACCGTGCAGAGCATGGGGCTCTGGAAGGAGGACGGAGCTCCAGCAGTGGCTGTGCAGCTGTAGAGGTGTTCCTAAAGCAAGTGCCACCTGTTTGTATAAAATACCCCGTGGGCTATGGGCTTGTAGTGCAGGGCTTTTGGTCTTGGGATCAGTGCAGAGTTCAGCCAGGACCGTGATGTGGGGAGGGGAAATTAATTTTGAGAAGGCTGAGGGACCACTGAGGACTTTGCTGGAGCTGGGAAGAGAGGTGGTGTGTGCTGAAGGTCTCCTGAGGAGGGACATCAGGGTTCCTCTGAGGCTTTGCATCCTGTGCAGCAAGGAGCAGCAACTTCCCCAAATGGTCTGACGGGAGGGAAGGTGTCTCCTGGACTGGGAGGTGGAAAATGTCCCTTTGTTGCTGTAACCATCCAACAGGCAGCGCTTAAGAAATGAGGACAATCAGAGCTGTCCTTAACAATGTGGACAGCTGGAGTTGTCCCTTGTTCAGGAAAAGGAAGGAAAAAATTCCGAACTGGCTTCCAGAGCCGTAGGATCATCTGCCTGGAGTGGCACAGCCTGCACAAGGGGTGGAAGAAGGTTGGTCTTACCAATGCTGGGCCCAGTGCCTGATGCAGGGATTAAAGCTGCTTTGCAGATGATGCCTTTATTTCTGTGAATACACACAGCTCCCAAACTCCAAAGGAGAATTTGCCTTGGTGGAGCCAGGCAGGATGATGCCCTGAAGTGACGGTTCCTCGGGCAATATTTGAGGAGCATCGTTCCCTTGGAGGCAAGACACTGAAGTTCTCAGTAGGTTCCAGCGGAGAAGGAGAGAGTTGCTTTTTCTGCCTCTCTTACCTGGAACCGGGATGGATTTTCACAGCTAGCCTGGATGTTTTCAACCTAGAAGTTATTGGAGAAAGTACAACACCCAGATAAAATATGTTTTTGTCTGTGGTTCACTGAGTAGTTATGATGTTTGGCCTTGAATCACAGAATAATCACATCCCTCACTTCTCCAAGCACCTAGGCATCACTCTTAAAAAAAGAAACATCAGGAAGTAAGCAAGTTACTTAAAAGTAAATTAGTTTAATCTTTGTAGCCTAAACATTACATTCTTGCACCCTATTAGGGGTTGGATACAACTTTCTAGGTAGTAAAAGTTCCTTTGATGTAGCTCTGGTTGTGTCCTTTAACCAGCATGGATCCGATGGATCCGGCTTTGTTTGAACTTTCCTTTTTCCCTGTGCCTGTGTTTTGCTTTTTAAAGGGATTTGCTGAATACTGGACGCAGTGTATTTATGACCTTTGAAAACGGTGAATGTTTTGAAGGAGGAATTTTGGCTTCTTATAGGGGACCTGTAGAGAGAGGCTTGTGTTCACAGTCCCAGTAATAGATTTTTTTGTGGCACTTTGATGAGTGAGAGGTGTTTATAGGCTTGATTCATAACCGAGTTACCAAGGTTTTCCACGGAAATAACTTATTAAATGTGTGGCGCTCACCGGAGCGATTGAAGTCTGGAGATTTGCTATTCATCAAAGGCACCTCTTTTCCCGGGCTCCAAGACCTAACTCAGCATTTTATCTCTGGAGGACGCTCAGACCCAAAAGGGCTGTGTGGTGTGGGAGCTCGAGCTGGCTTTTAGTAAGAAATTTTTAAAAATAAAAAAAAGAAAGCAAACTGGAAGGAGGAGGGAAAAAAAAAACCCCTCAGGAAAAACATCCCCTGTCGTTGGGAGCCGCTGATGGTTAAACCTGGTTTTCTGGAACACTGCTTATTTGTGTGGATTTTGCTTTGCTGCTCGACAGCTGAAAAGTCCATCCCCTCAGTGCTGCTGAGGGCTTTGAAGTGTCCCGAGCCCCTGGAACCGCAGGTTCAATTTACTGGCAAAGGAGACTCGGCTCTTTGTGCTTCCCAAGTGCCTGGGCTCGGCGGCATTGGGCACGTGGGGCTGTGATTCCCAGCTCTGCCGTGTGTCCTGCAGTGCCACGGGCTGTGGGAGGGAGCAGAGGAGCGTGCTGCCGGGGATCCGGGTGCTGGGTGCTGATGGAGGAGGAGGGACACTGGCTCACTGAGGTCCCACCTTGCTCCTCCTGAGGGTTTGAGTTTGGATGGTGCCTGTGCCAGCACTCGCTCTGTGCCTTTCACTTGGTTGAATCATTGAATCCTGGTTTGGGTTGGAAGGGAGCTTAAAGCTCATCCTGTTCACCCCCTGCCATAGGCGGGGACACCTTCCACTGTCCCAGGTTGCTCCTGGTCCATCCTGGCCTTGGACACTTCCAGGGATCCAGGGGCAGCCACAGCTTCTCTGGGCACCCTGGGCCAGGGCCTCACCACCTTGTCAAAAGTCCTTCTCCAGCTTTCTTGTAGCCCCAGAAAATGGGTGTTTAGCTGGAAAAAAGCATCACCCTGGGGGCAGAGTGCTGGGAGAACAGAGACTGAGGGGAAGATGTGCAGCACGTCTCCAGCACTGGGGTCTGGGCTTGGGATGCTGAGGACTGTTGGATTCCTGTTTGGGTTTTTTTTTCTTCTGTAAGAACAAAAACATTTCACGTGGAAATGCCTGTCTTGGCTGACCTCTTGCAGTGCTGCTAATGCTGACTGGTAATGGCCTTTGCAGCTCCTGGGGCTGGAGCAGGGATCAAACGGCTCCGGCATTGAAGTGCTGGACTGAGCTGCTGTCCCTCCACCCCTTTCCCAGAGAAGCTTCTCCTTCAGTGAGAAGCTGGTTCTTCATCCCAGGCTTTGGATATGGGAAAATGTGTGGGGAAAAAACCATCCCTGGTCAGAGGATATAAACTGAATTAAACCCAAAACTCTTTTCCTGCCCCAGCATCTCCTTAAACAGCCCTGCACCCCAGGTTTCCCCCTCTTTTTTCTTTTCATATTTTCCTCTTTTTATTCTTTAAATGGATAAGAATTGCCTCTGATGCTCAGACCCGAAAACCCTCACAAAATACAGCCTGTCCCTACCTCTCCACAGGGATGCAGTCTCTGGCTGGGAACACACAGGCTGGGATGCTGCTCCATGCCCTCGGCATTTTGCCTTTCAGGTTATAAAAGCCCATGTATGAAACCTGCCAAAAAGTCAAATTCCCAACAGTGCAAGAGAGAGGGATCTGTAGAGAGTTTGTTTTCCCCTTCACAGCAGTGCTGTGTTCCTGGGGGATGCAGGAGGTCTTTGCCCAGGGTTCAAGGACCCCTTGCAGCGGAGCCCACGTGCTCCTGTCCTGCAGCATCCCCCAGCTCTCCCCATCCACGCCAAGTGTGGTTCCCAGAGCAAATGCTGGACCAAAGCCATCCCTCCCCAAATGGCAATTCATGGAAGTGCCCTCGTGTCACATTTGCTGTCCCAGCTGGACACTGATGCTCAGCTGGACCCACTGCAGCTTGGCCATCTCCCTGCCTGGGCTTGGAAGAGCTGCCCTCCCCTTCCTGTGCCTGTGTTTGGTTTATGGCTTTGGAGATGTTCCTCCTCCTAAGTGCTTGTAGCAGCTGACGAGGATCAGGCTGCCCGTTCCTCCAGGCTGGAGGAGTTAGAGTCTTCATGCTGCTGCAGGGGCATCTCTTGATGCCAGGGATACCCGGGCAGGATTTCTCACAGCGGCTCCACGGAAGGGCGGGAGACACAACTGTGTTGGTTTTATCTGCATATTCCATGAGCAGGAGCAGAACCCGCCAGCAGAAAGGCCATTTTTCAGCTCTTTCCATTTATTAAGGTCTCATTTGCTAAGATTTTTCCATGAGAGAAGCCAAAGAATGTTAAATACTTTAAAAAGAATATGCCAGCTGCTTTGTGCTTTCACATACAGTGATGCAGAGTCCTGTTGTCTGTTTCATCAGGGAAAAAAGCCCCGGAGGTACCTGCAGGGAGCTGCGGCACTTGGTGGTGGGTGATGAGTGGTGGGTGAGGCCTTGCCAGAGAAATTGTGGCTGCCCCATCCCTGGAAGTGTTGGATGGGGCTTGGAGCAGCCTGGTCTCGTGGCCGGTGTCCGTGCCCGGGGCAGGGGCTGCGATGAGATGAGCTTTCAGGTCCTTCCAACCCAACCCATTCTGTTTCTCTGATAAGGCTGAGCTGTCTTTAGATTTATTCCACCTGTCTCCGGAGGCTCCTGCAGGGATGGACGTGCTGTGCAGAGCACATCCCCTTTCTTCCCTTTCTTCTCCCCTGCTGGCTGCTCCAAAGCCCGGCCTGTTCCGGGCCGAGCGCGGGCGCGGCGCTCACACAAGGCCCCGTTTGTGCGATCCCACGCCGGGAAAAGCCAAGTTTGTCCACGGGGAAGAATGAGGCACTTGATTCATCCTCCCCTGCGTGAGGCTGTGGGGTCTGGGAGCATCCCTGTCCTGCACAGGGAAGGCAAACACGGGCTGTGGTGGCTGGGAGCTCCCACAGTTCTGCTTTCCCTTATTCCTGAATAAGTGTTGTTCCTTTGGAAGTGCCGCTGCATCTTCCCCTGAGCTCTGTGGCAAACACAGTCATTGTGCCCTGATTTTTTTTCCTGGGATTTTTTGGTATTTGTTGCTCTTTGAACCCTACAGTGAGCTGTAGGTCAAAATGAGCTGTAGGTAATTTTTTTCCAGCATTCCTCTTAAAATCCACAGAAGTCATGACATAAACCAACAGGAGCTCTCACCCCGGAAGTGTTTATGGCCAGGTTGGATGGAGCTCTGAACAACCTGCTCTGGTGGGAGGTGTCCCTGCCCATGGAAAGGGAGTGGAACAGGATGATCTTAAAGGTCTCTTCCAACCCAAACCATTCCGTGATTCTGTGATCCATCCCCTTATCATAAGCAAAGCTTTGCCAAATCTCACAGCAAACAGTCCCTGGTGCTTATAAAAAGCTCAGGCTCCAAGATTAGATCTGGTTGGGTTTGTCTGGTGCAGCAACTCGGGGCATTCAGCTGTGGAGAGAAGGAGCAGATGTGAAAATGAGCAGTTTAACGTCTCAGACCAAATCCCTCCCTATAAATTGTGTGTCTGCAGCTGCCACTGAGGGCTTGAGCTGTTCTGCCACAGATCTGATCACAGTAAAAGTGAATCCAGCAGGTTTTGATTTGGGCCTGTTCTGGAGAACTCTTTCTCCTAAGGTTTTATGAAGCCCTGAAACCACGACGCCGTTTCCAGAGGGGCCGTGGGCGCCTGGGCTGGGTGCGGAGCAGTCCTTGGTGGCAAGGCCAGGGCTCAGTTTTCCTCAAGTGTCATGGAATTGCTTTCTGAGATCTGCAAAAAAACCCCCAACAGAACAAAAAAACCCCCGACCCAACAAAACTTTATGAATCAACCAGGAAGCCAGTAAAAATTAGTAGTAACAAGCTCATTTCAATAGAAATGGGTTTGCTGCTCTGCTGGCTGCCAACCATTTATGAGACTGGCCGGGTGCCGGGTCCAGCGCCGCATCCCTCACCCTCCTGCTGCTGGAAATCATTTGTGACTCCAAAAAAATAAATAACACTATTGTGGAGCTCGTTTTATGGCTGGGGCCTGAGCTGGGTGGCAGCTCTGGAGTTTGCAAGCCTTGGCTGGGGGCTCTCTCCTCCATCTCAGGTGGGTTCCTGTGGGTTTGCAGGGTGCAGGTGAGGACACGGGATGGGAGTTGCATCCATGGCACGTTGGATCTGTTCCTGGATCTGATGCCAGGGGAAGAGCTGGCTCAGTGTGGCTGTGCTGATGCAGGGCTGTTGCAGGGAGCATTGGATGCTGTTGGGTGTTGTGCCAGCAGAGGTTTGGGATGGATATTTGGGAAAATTTCTTCCACAAAAGGGCTGTCCAGCCCTGGCACAGCTGCCCAGGGCAGTTGTGGAGTCCCCATCCCTGGAGGGATTTAAAAGCCATGTGGATGTGGCACTTGGTGGCCCAATGGTGGCCTTGGCAGTGCTGGGGGAATGGTTGGAGCTGCTGATCTTAGAGGGCTTTTCCAGCCTTAACCATTCTGGGATTGCTCCTGTCTCTGGTGGGGACATCCCAGCCCCCCCAAAGCCCAGGGTAGTGTCCCAGTGAGCCAGGTGCTGGCTCGTTTAGAGGACCAGACCCCAGAACGGGCCCTTTTCTGCTTTGGCCCATCTTTAAATGCCCCAGAGGTTTCCAGCATGGGAATCCATCTGACTTTTCCATTTGCACCGGGCCTGTTTCAGTGCCTGCACAAAGGGATGTGTGTCTCGGGAGACTTCCACCCCCAGCAGAACAAGGAAATTCCTGCGAGAGTACAAAGTGAGGTAAAGATCCTGTGAGTGCAGGGAGCTGCTCTTCCCCTATTGCTGAGTTACTTGAATGGAAGGGAAATGTCAGCAGAATCGTGTTTTTAAAGAAAAGTCACTCACACTTCACAGGTTACAGACTAGGAGCTCGCTGGGCAGCTTCTTCATCACTGGAACAAGAAAATTGGAGTCATTCTTTATTCCCCAGTAATTACAGCCACATATTTTGAAATATCCGTGTCTTTTCCGTGTTGAATCGCCAGTACAGACCTTCAGAGCCGGATTGGATTCAGCTGTGCTTGAAAGGGTCGGTCATTTGAGACTTCCAACATTAAAGATCTTTGCAAATTAGTTTTGCTCTTGCCATGCTGAATTTGTTTGTGTAGAAAACCTCAGTAGATTTGGTATGTGCCTGTCTTTGAAGGGCTCTGCTTCAAAGGCTGCAGCTCTGGGTGTTTTATGTGCTGAGCTCCGCGGTCCCCGGAGCTCCGCTGCCTCGCTGGGAAGTGTCAGCTCGTGTTAAACCTGCGGGAAGGAAAAGCTGAGCGTGGCTTTTCAAAGCCATCAAGGAAACTGGATGCCCAGGGCTTATTCCTGTAGGAAATCGGTGCTGGAGCTGCACGTCATTGGTACAGCCTAAACCATGGTTCTCTCCCTGCCCCTTCCCTGTGGGTGAGAGGAAACCTGTGTGTGTGTGGAGAATTAGGGATAGTTGGTCCCAGAAAATTCAGCTGAGATCTTGGCAGTCGGAAGTCAAACACAAGAGATTCGGTTGGACCATAGCTAGTATTCAAAAAAAGGTAAACAGTAAAAATGATATTGTCAAGCTTCCTGATTCTTGGCTCGAAATCTACTTTTTTGTCAAAGAAATTGAATCTCAGAAGGGAAAATGGGAGAACCTGTCCCACATCCTGGAGTTTTGCATGTTTAGATGAGGTCTGTCACCAGACAGGTTTTGTTGGTGTGGGGCAGGAGCCCTTTCCCCTCCAGCCTGGTGTATCCACGCACATCCCAGCGGGCTGCACTTTGGAACCGATCGCTTTGAAACGCAGGGGCAGCACCAAAAATTGTAAAATAAAAGGTGCCCATTGAAGGGCTGTCACCTCCCAGAGCCCTGTGCTGCCCCAGAGAGGGGCTCTCTGTGCCCAGACAAAGCTGTGGAAGGGGTTTGTGAGCTGTGAGTGCATTGTCCACGTTATGAGCAGAGGCTCCGTTCCCGGTGGTGCCTTTGGGCTGCCTGATGTGCCGGGAGGGAAGGAGCTGCCCTGGCTGGGTGTATGCAATAGGATCAATCCAGGTTTAAATGAGGACAAACCAACCAGCACCAGAGCATTGCTGGGAGCCAGCAGATAATCCCAGATCAGCCTCGGGCTGGATCGCCGGCGCTGCCTTGCAGAGAGCGCTCGTTTCTCTCCTCTTCCCCCTTTCCTCCCTCTCATTGAGATTTCGACACAATATTATTTTAATCCCGATCCTCTTGCCCCTCCTCCTCCCTCTGCCCTTCCCTGCAGGCTCTCTCCCCCCATGCCGGCTGCAGAGGCTCTCAATGAGAACCAGCTGCCTTCCAACGCCGTTTCCCCTCGGAGCGGGGCCGGGCGAGGGTGAAGTTGGCACCGTGCGGGCTCAGCCCCACGGGTCGTGGCTGCCTGGCTCTCCCCCAGCCTCCAGAACGCTTTTCCTCCCGGCTCTGTCCTCTCTGAACACATGCTGTTTGTACTCCTGGGATTTGGGGCTGGCTTTGGAGCCATCCCACCTTGGAGCATCGCTGGTGTGCCCGCAGGGTGGGGCACGGGGAGCACCGGGATTTGGGATGTGCCACACGGCTTCCCAGCTCCCTGCCACAGCCCAGCCACCTCCAGCCATCACAGCACAGCCTTGCTTGGATTAGAGGTTGTTAAAACATGGCTTTATTTGTTTCTTGAGCTTTTCTGTGGGTCAGGCTGCCTCGGCACAGGTCCCTGGGGCTGAGTGTTTGGTGTGCGTTGAGCACAGGAAGCATCCACTGGATGCCGTGTTTTCCACCCTGTTCAAACACCCAGCAAAGTTTTAGGCATTCAGGGGATGCTTCCAAGGCAGGCAAGTGAATGAAATTAGTTCAGGCAGTAAAATCTCACATGTGCCAGCTGCAGTAAGTGTCAAACTCCTCCTCACATCCGTCCTGGTGCCCCAGGATGGTGGTGAGGGTGAGCACACTCACCTTAATGAATGTTGGTTCATTAACAGAGGGAAGGAGCATTTCTCCAGTGCCTGGGCAAGTGCAGCCACCTGAGGGAAAGAGCACAGGCTTATCTTGGGGCTTTTGTTCCTTATTTCTCCTTTAAAGTTGTATTCAATGCTTGTTCAATGCACATGAATAAGCTGCAGTAGTGTGTAGGGTGTATAACGTGCAGGCAGCAGAAATGTTTTTCCAAAGTTCTGTGTCTTTATCCTGGATGAAGTGGTGGCACAGGGATGAGACCGTGGCTCCTGCTGTGAGTGCTGCAGTTGTACTCACTGGAGGTTTGGTGGTCTCCAAGCTACAAAGGCAGCAGTGAATGCTGAATGCAGATACACTCCCAGGCTGGGAGCATCAGCGTGGATGCCTTGGATTCATTCCCTGTGCTGTGATGCAGCAGACTGTGATGCAGAAAGAAATTCTCACCAATTCAGCATTTCAGAGCTTCTGAAACAAGGTTTTTCTGACTAACTCAACCCAGCAGGTCTGTGAGAAAGCGGGGGATGAGAAAACACTTCCCTACGTGTGCCAGAATTCCAGCGTGGCCCTTGGAGGGCCGTGGCCATCGCTCCCTTCCCGAGGTGCCACCCAGCCCGGTGGCACTCCCACAGCCAGGCGGGGAAATCGAGGCTGGCTATTTGGAAATGCAGCAACTCAGGCGCTCCCAGAGCGGTGCCTCTCTGTTTGAGTGAGGTCGTGGGTGTTTATTTGAGGGAAGAGCAGCTCAGCCAAACATCCTGCTTTTAAACTCGCCTCTGCAGCCCTCGGAAAGATGCCTGCAGCTATATTTGTGTGCAGCCTCCAAGTGCTGGGCTCTGGGCATGGATGGGATTTGCAGCGAGGGCTTAGGAACAGCCTCCCACGTTTTGGGGTTTCTGCTGCATTGAAAGCTGGGATTTCCTCATGATTGTACTGGAGAGCTGTAGCACACTTCCATCAAGATATCCAGTGTCAGGCAGGGAGCTGGGTGTCCTGCAGGGCTCTGAAAATCCCACTTCCTGAAACGGGGTGTTGGGGCCCTGAGTTTTGAGTCAAAATAAAAATCGGTGGGAACTGCCAAGTTTGGGGGGGGAGTCTTGGTTTTGGGTCAAAACCACTGTGGTTTTTTTCCCCCTTGTTTCAATCCCAAGCACAGCCCTGCCAGAAACTTGGCTCAGCTTCCCCAGCAGAATTAGGGATGTATTTATGTTTCGGGGTTTGTCAGGAAACGTGAAACCAGGTGAGTTTGGCCAAGGCCGGGCTCTGGCTGGGACAGGGATGTGCCTAAGGGAGGGCACAAGCAGGACTTATTTTTGTAGACATTTCATAGCAACAGGGCTAAAATAGAGTTGTTGCTCTGCCTTCTCCATTGCATTGAAAGGAAAGTCTTTTTCTGCAAGCAGAGCTGGTGGCTGGGATGGGGCTCTGGGTTGGGACATCACAGGGTCCTTCAAGCTGCAGGAGAAGTTTGTGGCAGCTCTTAGTTTTATGCATTGATTCTGCAACAATGGGCTCCTGAATAAGAGTTGTTAGTTCAGCCTGTCCTGCACACCACAGCTTTGTGCTTTTCCAGTCCCTGACATCCTTCACTTACGTGGGGGTAGCTTAATGTCACCACTTTCACATCAGTTCTGTGTCTGCAGGTGGAATGCACCAATGTATTTATTCTCACAATCCATTTCTAGCTCCGTTTCCTATCCAGAGTCATCCAGGAGATGACACATTACCCTTAAGATTTGAATTCCCTTAGTGAGATGTTGCTTTTGCATGTGATTAAAGAGCTGATTGTTCTTTGGGCCATTCTGATGGTGTTTGGGTAGCAATTCTTGCACTTAATCTTAGATTAATACGGATGTCCATGTCTGAGGTGGTTTTTTTGATACTTAACTGCAGCCAACAGGGCCAAAGAGCCACTCAAAGGGCACAATTCATCATCTCTCTACAGAACAGAGCTAAAACAGGGCAGATAAGTAGTGCCCCCAAAGTCTGCATCATTCCCTGCTGGGGAGTGCAGGTGGGAGGGTCTGGGCTTGTTCACATGGACTTGGGATGCTGTGATTTATCCTTGGATCGGCTGAGCCAGCAGAGAGGATTTGGATGGTTGCGAGGCACTTGAAAAGAGAAAAAATTGCTGTTTTTAAGAGAGGGAACTGTGGGATGTTGGCCACTGGAACAACCAGCAAAGTCTCCGTGACTTCCACCAGCACCATCTCCGCTCCTTCATGGCGGGTCGGGAGCGTGATGTCATGGGCAGAAAATAGCCCCTTTTGTTATCAGAGTAAAAGTTGAATTTCTTGTAATCTTGGCCTGGGCTGCCGCCCCTTCCAGCCCTCCCTCCCCGCAGGAACCTGCGAGCACATCCCCAGCCCCTTCCTGATTGTTTTTCCAGCCCCATTACACAACGCGCGTTTGTTTGGATTTGCAAATTGGTCCTGAGCAGTGTCAATAGCTGGAGATACACACAGAGGGGAAGGGACTTTATTTGGGTTTTAGGCCTTTGGAGTGAACAGTGCCAAAATAAATAGGGAGTTTTATCCTGGGCCGTGTTAACCAAACAGCCCTGGGAGCTCCTGGGGAGAGGTTCAGTGGAGAGCAGCAGGGATGGAACCATCAGGGTACCCAGAGCACCGAGCAGGCCTCGGGACTCATGAATGTCCCCTTGAGCCTGGGCTGTTGTTTTTATTCCTTAATGATGGATTTACAAGGAAATAAGAACATCAGGGTCGGTAACAGCGCACTGGGTGACTGAGCCCAGTTATCTTCTGGCTTTGGAAACCACCTTTTGTTTATCGAGCTGTGTCTTAGGAGAAATTCAGCTTTTCCTTCCTCTGCTGCTGCGTTGTCCTGCAATAAAACCTCGCCAGCATTTCCACTCTGAATTGACTCATGGCAGGTTTATCCCCATTTATCCTGAATCTCTCTGTAGTTCCTCGTTCCTTGAAGCTTTGCGACAGAGCTGGGAGAGGCCGGGTCAGAGCTTCCTTGCATTGCAGGGCTGGAGCGTTGGGCTTGGTGGTTGCGTGAGTTGTACCTTCTCAAAAAGCTCAAGGACTTCAGGTTTTCCTCTTCTTAGAGCTGTTGGAGGCACTGGTGGCAGAGCCATGTTCCGTGTCCCCATGAGTAAGGCTGACTTCATCACTGACAGCACCCTGGAACAGCCCAAGAGCTGCTAAAAAAGACAATTTGAATGCCTAGGCCAATATGATGGAGGCTGGGGAATAAATGGGGAGTGGAGAATAAGACTCAGGGTCCCCTGTTCTTCCTGATTTTTTACCATCCTGAAAGAACTTTCCCTTTGGCAAACAGGTTGCCTCAAGTGGCCCTGGTGGCTTGCTGAGGGCACTGGGTTATGACAATAAATAAAAGCCAACGGCGCTTCTAGAAATGTGAGGAATGTGAAAATGTTTAAATGATTTAGTACCAGAAAACTTTATTTAAACATTTAATCGAAGAACACGCTTTCATCTTTAAAACATCAGTGCTTGAACTCCCATCCAAGTTTTTTCCAGACTTTCGATGTACTTCATCATATACAACAGCAAGCTGTGCTTTGCAAAGGGAATAAACTTCCAGTTCCCTGATTCCATTTGTTGTTGTTTCCTCAAACACACCTAAATTACAGCAGAGAAGCTGTTTTGGGGAAAAAATCCTAAACATGTTATTTCCTGTGTTAAATAAGGTCTCATTTATTTGAAGAGTTGGAGCTGGGAAATGCTGTGTCCAAGCAAATCCCATAAAGCTGCACGGCTTTCCATATGGAAACCAGCCTGGATTCAGATGTGTCACTCAGCACATGGGGGTTTTTCCTAATGCGAGGGAATATTCACCTCTGGGAAGTTCATCTCCCCAAAAAGCACCACGAGAGAGGCTGGGGTGGGTTGGTGGCACTGGTTTGGTTGCAGTCTGGACTGGTGAGGGGTGCAGGAGTGGGCTCTGACGAGTCGGGCTTGACTTCAAACCTGCCACAGGCATTGCAAAAAACATTTCATTCTTAAAATGGATGAGCATTAGTGGATTGTTTTTGAATTACATAATTTTTTGCATGTAAGAGCTGCACTTTGAAGAGAAGAACCTCAGGGCTCCGTGCACACCACCACCCACTAACCATCAGTCCGTGATTGTTTTCAAAAGCAGCGACGCTGAAGTCACGCCGTAGCAATGACTCAGGGCACGTAACCACGCTCCCTTTTGGGGTGAACCGAGGGGATCAGCTTCGTAATCATTTTCCTGAGATTGTGACCTCAGGGCCCCTTGGGTGCAGCATTAGCATTGGAAATGTCCCTGTTTGTGTTCCCAAAGCCGCCTGAGCGTGCGCCGGCCAGGGCCTGCCGTGCTCCGCTGGGGAGATTTATGCTTCCTAAGTACATTGTAAAAGTTTTATAAAGTAGCTTAAATATTTACACAATAAGCATTTAAGGAAACAGTTAGGCCTCTAAAGGAGCTGCTGATCCTTTGGGTCCATCAGACCATGGACATGAGGGTTTTTTAGCTGTCTGACCTCCAGGAATTGCTTTTTTTTCCACCTAACTGGTTTTAAGCAGGCAAACAAATGGAAACTCATACACAGGAACCTATAAATAATGTTAATGACCTGGCTTGTATCCTCAAAAGCCAGGAAATTTAGGAACATGCCGGCGAGCTGGCCCTTTGCTCACTGGAGGGTGGAAAGCGTAGCTGGGAGGATTCCTTCCCAATATCCCACCTCACCCTGCCCTCTGGCACTGGGAAGCCATTCCCTGTGTCCTGTCCCTCCATCCCTTGTCCCCAGTCCCTCTCCAGCTCTCCTGGAGCCCCTTTAGGCCCTGGAAGGGGCTCTGAGCTCTCCCCAGAGCCTTCCCTTCTCCAGGTGAACATTCCCAGCTCTCCCAGCCTGGCTCCAGAGCAGAGGGGCTCCAGCCCTGGGAGCAGCTCCGTGGCCTCCTCTGGACTCGCTCCAGCAGCTCCACGTCCTTCTTTGCCTTGTACTTCCCCCAGCACAAGCACCTTTCTTCTGCTCCCAAATTTCCTTCTGCGAGGCTCCAGCGATTCTGCATCTCCGGGGAGCTTCAAGGAGCCTGAGCAGCTTTTATTTCTTGCTTCATCCAGCACCAGGCTGTGATATTGCCTGGAAGTCTAGTTCCTCAGGAACTGCTCCATCCCACTGGAAGAGTGGAATCCTAGGCTGGTTTGGGTGGGAAGGGACCTGCGAAGGTCATCTAGGCCAACCCCCACGGGTGTGTTGAGGAAGGTGGGAAGGTCCAGCCATTGGTCCTTTGCTGGGTCTGCTTCAAGGAGAACATCCCAGACCCCTTGGATGGCCATTCCCTCTCATTTCAGGCCAGCAGGAATGGAGACCCCCTCGGATGGCAGGGGTGGGTGCTGTGCTCCCCTCCCCACCAGCACCCACCTCCCCTTTCCTTGCGCTTCCTGAGGCACTCGGGGTTGGGTTTTTTTCCTCCCGCTCGCACGGCAAACGGATGTTTAGATCCGAAAGGAAATGGGATTGCTGTTTGCTCGGCTCCTCCTGAAGCAAACAGCCCTTCAAAATAACTCCGGTGGCGTAAGTGCCAGGAAAAACAGCGAAGCCAAAACCTTGTAAGCAAATAATTGGCCTTTTTGTGAGAGGGCTCCTCTTCAGCTCCAAGTTTGCAGATCAGAACTGCTCTTTCCACGTTTTGTTTTGAGGTTTTGCAATTCTTCTCAAAGCAAACGGATCCAGTGTGTGCCAGACGGGGGGGGGGGTTTACTGATCCCAGAGCGCTGCTTCCAGGTGATTCCCCTGGGACACGCAGAGCTTTTGGGTGGGAAGTTGTCATTGCTGGAGTTCTGGAGCTCAAATCCAGACCCCGAGTGCTGGGTGTTGCCCTGGAGGAGGCGGCCCCAGAACGGTGCCCTCGGGGTGTCCCGTCCCTGTCCCTGCTCCCGCAGGGATGGCTCCTGCAGGGCCCTTGGCCGGGGCTGTGGGAAGAGCTCGGCTTCCCCACGCGGCCCAGCCCAGCCTGCCTGAGTCACCCCGGGCTGGGAAGGCGCTCGGCAGGTTGGGAAAACCGGCTGGAAACTCCCTGCCCGCCCCAGGGCTGAGCTGTGCCCCAAAGCTGCACCCTCCATTTGGGCACATGGGGCCACAACCACCCTAAAACTGCGTTCCCAGAGGAGAGCCCAGAAGAGCTCCCCAGGGTGAGCACTGCCCATCCTGTGCCTTCAGAGGCTTCTTTGGGATACACAAGCCGGGAGCTCAATTCCTGCCCCCCAGTGTCCCCGTGGCACCCACAGCGGGGATGGGGTGGGTGCCACCAGCCCAGCCCCAGGCTGGGCTTGCCTGGCCCCTGGACTCGTGCAGGGGAGCAGGATGTGTTTAAAACACACAAAGTGATGAAGTGTCACCCAGACTGAGCTGTTTCTCAGCTCCTCAGCTGTCTCATCCCGGAGTTCAGCTGCTCAGCTTCCAGGGAAAGGGATGGAACGGGGGCTGCAGCCTCACTGGGTTGTCCCTGAGCCCTCTTGGCTCTGAGGGCGTCACAGACACCCTCACCCATCACGCACCAGCATCTGGGTGCTCCTGTGGTAGAAAATCCTGGATTTTTCAGGGTTGGTAGATCTGACACAGAGGATGCAGGGGTGGGAGTGTGTCCTGCTCCCTCTTCATCTCCCTGTGGAAAAACTCGTTTGAGTAACAATTGCAGACACTGAGGTGAGGTGCGGGGGGAACAGGTACTTTTTTTAAACTTTATTTTACATTTTTCCTTTGGAAATGCAGCCTCTCACAGCCATGCTGTCACAGTTAAAATAAGGTTTAAATTACAGTGCTGGCTGTGGCTTTTTCCCTTTCTTTCAGAATTTTTGCCAACTTGCAATTTACTTAATGAAATCCTGCTATTTCGTTTAACGGGGATATTTTTTGCAGATGTTGATTTAACCCAGCTTTATAAAATATGTGAACTGTGCAGTTTCTTTCCTATTTTTAACAATTTAAAGATTCTAGTGCAGAATTTGACAGAGTTTGTAACGCCAATATCTGTTTGTACCATGTAAGAGTGGGGTTGAACGATGAGGCTTCCACATCATCCACAGCCCCATCAGAAACAGTGTGAAATGCTGCAATAATGGCAAAAATGCAATGGGCAATAATTGTCCAGAGTGGGAATTTGTGTTGCTCTTTGGAGCTCTGTGAGTTTTCTGGAAAAGCATCTGACCCCGGTTTTACACCCAGCTATTCTTCAGGGTTTTTGCAGGGGAGTTCTCTACATCCATGTGGATTCTTTATGTGTGTGATATAGATGGAATGAGGAAGAAAAAGGGGTCTGGTTTAGGCTGGTGACAAGCTGCCTTTTGGATGTATAATTCCTGGTGTTTCCCCCAATATTCCTTACTTCATTTTTTAGAACGGATTTCCCTGGAGGGAGGGGAGGAATCTGGTATTTCTCCTCCAGTGCTGAGTTGAGGGAGTGCAGCGTTGAGCTCATTATCCCTAAGGATGCCTTCATGTGCTCCCTTAATCTCCCTGGCCTTGATGTACAAAGAGCCCGACCTGCTCCCCTTCCTCTCCTTCCCGTTTTCCTCTCCATGGGAAGGTCGTTTATTTGGTGCTTCATTTGCAGTTTCTGAGTTCAGCCTTTGCTTTCAGCCCCAAAACAGCTCATGGAGGAGTCGTGGCCACAAACCCTGCACAGAGCAGTCCTGAAAAGGTTATTTTTAGCTTGAAAATTCAGCTCCCAAGAAAGATGAGAGCTTGTCCTAGAAAGGTGGGAGAGTTTTTAATCCAGACAGTTACACTGGCCGTGTCCATGCTATAACTCATAGCATGGAGGGACAGGACACAGGGAATGGCTTCCCACTGCCAGAGGGCAGGGACAGATGGGATATTGGGAAGGAATTGTTCCCTGTGAGGGTGGGGAGGGTGCCCAGAGAAGCTGTGGCTGCACCTGGATCCCTGGAAGTGTCCAAGGCCAGGTTGGACGGGGCTTGGAGCAGCCTGGGATAGTGGAAGGTGTCCCTGCCCATGGCAGGGGTGGAATGGGATGAACTTAAAGGTCCCTTCCAACCCAAACCATTCTGGGATTCTGTGATAACTCATTAATCCTTTTCTCCTAGAATATCCCAAGTGAAGCTGGAGTTGTCTGGGATTCATATTAGTGCAGCAGGACAGGATGTATTCCATGGAGTTCTCTGTGTATTTTGGCATTTCCCTATTTTCCCCCCTCTTTTTTTTTTTAAAAGAAACTGTGGTTTGTAGAAATGAAAACAAGTCCTTCTTGGCCAGGGAGGGTAATTAGTGTGAGTCACCTCCAGCCTCCATGGGCGAGTACAGCGTGAGGAATTTGGTCATCTGCGAGATGACTCTGAAAGATGGGGACTTGCAGAGGCCGCGCGTTGCTGCCTCTCCGGGCTGCAGTGATACTCTTCAGTGTTGTGGATTTCATGCAAATACATTGATTTTCATCCCCCACGCCCACTTCACGCAAATTTTCTTGCTGTTTGTGTGCACTGCGGTAGATTTTACAGCACCATCCTGGGGAGTATAAAAATGCGACAGTTGGACTCACTGATTTTAGAGTTACAGCTGTAACAATGCTATAATTCTGAGAAAAGATATGTTTGATCTTCAGGGATGACCTTATCCCAGGTTAGCAGAAATGGATGCTCTGCTAATTTGTGAATTTTCCAGAAGAAGAGCCCCTCCATGGCACACCNTCTTATCCCAGGTTAGCAGAAACGGATGCTCTGTGCATCCACTTCTCTGAGCTGCTGATTTGTGGATTTTCCAGAAGAGCCCCTCCATGGCACACCAATGGCACGAGGGCTGTTTTCCATGGCGCTCCCAGTGGCGCAGACCCTCCTGCTTCGCAGGAGATCCAGCACGGCATCCTCACTGCTTCCACTGTGGATGTGAGGGACCAACCCTGGGGCTTGAATCCTGAGTTGCTGAAGTCATTGTTTAGTCTTTGCTTGAAGTGGGAGTAAGAGCCCGTGGATGCTGGCCACGAGCGGTTGTGAGTGGAGCGAGCTGCCTGCTTGGAGCGAGGGCTGGGACGGCCCCAGCAGATGTTTACACATCAATCCATGGAGCAGCTATCGGAAAATCTGGCGCGTGTGGGTGCCCACGCGGCCCTGGGCACGCTGTGCGCGAGCAGGAGGGCGGGAGCCGTCCCTGTGCTCCTTCCACCTCTTCCTGGCGTGATTCCTGCGCCGGGCCCTTCCCAGGGCTGCTCACCCCAACCCCATCCCAGCGCTTTCAATCCCTCTCCGTCAGGCAGGAGCCCCAGAGCTCCCCGTGCAGGTTTAGCCTTTCAGCATGACCACGTTAGCCGGCACACCGGAGGGATTTGTTTCCTTGCAAAGGCCACGCTGGCACCCAAAATCCTTTAATTCCCTGTAAAACTCCAGCAAATCCGCCACGAGCGAGGACTTGCAGGAGCCGTGGGCGTCGTGACACGCGGTGGCAGCCCCGGAGCCGTAGCTCCCGTCTCGAGGTGCCTGCACAGACAGAGAGGCTTGGGAGAGCTTTATCAGGAGCAGGATCTTGGGCTCTGGCCAGGGAGAACAAAGCCTGAATTCCCATTCCACTCGCAGCCCCTGTCGGCTGCCCTCATGTGTGAGGGCACTGATACCGTGCTGGAAAAAGCGCCTTTTTTTGGGGTTGCAGGGGAGAATTTTCAGATGAGGGAGGCTTCAGCTGGAGCCCTTTTGGAGAGAGGGTTGGGCTGGAATAGAGGACCCACAGCCGATCTGGGGTCTGGGATGAACCCTCTGGCACCGGGTTGGGTTGAAAGCCGGAGTTCCCAAGCTGAGGTCTCGTGTCTGCCCGGCACCAGACTCCACACCCAGCCAGCCAAGGAGGAGCAAAGCGCCTCATTCCCAGATTATATGGAGAAAAATACTTGCTGGGCTGCTGCTTGTGGCCCCCTCAGGGAGCCTCCTCTGTCACAGGTTGTTTTCCAGGTCTGCGATGGTTTCCTGAAGCTTTCTCAGTCCTTGATACTCACAGTGGTGTTGGCATGGAGCCGACAGACGCTTGGTCTGCCCTCAAAGGTGCCGCTGTGGCTGCTGAGAAATCAGGGTGGCCTTGGGTTTTTGCAGCCCATTTGCTGCTCCTCATGTCACCTCTGGAAGCCGTCAGCTCGTTCTCAGGAGTAAATCCCATGGAGGTGTGAGAGCAGGGAGAGGCTCTCGCTCTGAAGGGGATGGCTGGGGCTGGAGCACGGTGCAGGCGCTCAAAATATGTCTGATGGTGATGTTTGGTTTGGTATTGCTTTGGTTTTCCTCCCAGGGAGGCAGCTCCACTCATTTCTGGTTAGGAAACTAAAAAAGCTGCTGCAGCCACAGCCTGCTCAGGGTCCTGTGTCCTGTGTGAGCTCCAAAGCCCAAAGTTCCCATTTTCCTGGTGTTTCGGGAAGTGGATTTTCTGTGATCAGCTGGGACATCTGAAGGAGGCCTCATGTAGGGGAAGCTGAGCATTCCCCTCTGGAAATGGCAACTTTGGGTTGTTCCTGGAGGGAGCTGAGCTGTAATTTGGGGTTGGGCTATGCAAGGAGGTGGTGATGGGCTGTCTGGCCTTTGCAGGACAGCCTGCCTGGTTTGGAGGAGCTCAGTGCCCATGGATTATCCAACAACTGGATAAAAAAAGCGTCCAGGGCTGGGTCAGTGCTCCTGCTGCTGCTGGGGCCACCCTGATGTTCTTAGGAAGTGTGGAAAATGAGGAGGCTCCAGCAGCATCTCTGCAGCCTCTTCGTGACGTCCTCACCAACTCCGCCTCTGGCTTCCTGAAACAGCTCCAGCACCTCAGTGCCCCCTCCACCCCTTCCTTAGAGGTCTTTTCCAACGTTAATGATTCCGGGATTAGTGCTGGTGTGAACCAGCAGGGTTTGGTTTGGTTCAGCCGAAGCCTCGCTCCTCCGGCCCGTCCCCCTCCGCTGAGGAGATTCCCAGGCTCGGCTCCAGCGCCCAACGTGCTCTTCCCGAGCGGCGCGATGGAGGCGGGAAGGGGTGTTATTCCTGTTTCTCTTCTGAGGGACCTACTAATTAGTTTCTGCTTTTAAAAGGCTTTGAAGCGCTCAGCCGAAACTTCTCTGGGAGCGAAAACTATGATTATTTATATTTATCCCATTTCCCAGAGCCTCGGCCCCGCCGCGGGATGCTCCGCCGTGCCGCAGCTCGGGCCGCTGGGCGGATTATCCCGCTCCCTGAGGGGTTTCTGACAGCACCTAGAGCTGCTCTGCCAAGCCAGAACGGCTTCCAAAAGGCAGATGAAAGTTCAGGAGGTCCCACTTGGCCATCCCAACCCGTGCCCATCCCGCTGGGATGTGGTTGGCGTGGCCGGGATTGCAGCCCCCGGACTGATGAACAGCGGGCGCGGGGCCAGGTGGGAGCGGCGCAGGGAAGGGAGCCTTGGACATCGCGGCGGCGGCTGGCAGGGAATTCTGCCATCCAGTGATTTATGGGGTGATTTCTCCCAGATTCTCGGCGTTTTTCAGGCTCTGGGGAAACAAAAAAGGGATTGCACGCATGGCTGGGTGGAGGAGCTGAAAATGTGCAAGCTCTCAACCTAAAAATAAAAAAAAAGGGTTTTTTTCCCCCATTTTTGTTCCAGCTTCCCTCACCCTGCTGCAGAGGGAACTTGGGAATGAACCTTCTCCCCTGTGAGTGGAGCTGGTGCCTTGCCCAGCTGGCAGCAGCAGGCAGAGGAAAAAGCCAATCCCAACCAGACAATGCTCAGAAGATTTTCATCAAACCTCTGGATTTTACAGAAAATCAAATAGTGGGGACCTTCCCTTCCCCACCTTTTCCCCTGTGGTTTTCACCAGCTCGTTTTTCTCCCCATTTTCCAGCTGGTTGGGGTACAGGGGTGGACACTCCCGGAGATGCCAAGCACGACCCTGGGATTTTGCTGGGTTTGGGTTTATCCAGGGCTGGTTTCCAAGAGGGAAGAAGTCCCAGCCAGGCTGTGGTTGATGACAGGTCTGGTGCTTTCAGAAGTGGCAGCCAACGTGGGCGGTGACGTTCGGGGCTCCTTTTGAAGCTGTATTTACATTGTTGTGTTCCTCGGACGTGCCAGGTGTAACGCAGGTACCTGCACGGCCCAGGAGCTGGAAAAGCCGTGGATGTGCCTGGGAAAGCTCTGAGCAAGACAGGCTGAGGTTAATGGAGACTGTTGGACTCAAAAACATTTTAAAAACATCACCTAAATCTCTGAAAACTTCGGCATTTAGAAGTAACACATAAAAATGTCAGTGAAAAATACCTGAGTTGGGTTTTTCCAGTTTTCACCCTTGGCTGAAAAGTCCTTTCTAAAACAGGGGAGCTGGGGGAAAAACAGTGCTAAAATACCTTGAACTCGTGTTCTGGACTGTGGATTTAATGGCCAGGGAAGGTCCATTAGAAGCAAACTCCTTGAGTTTAGCTTGAAAATAAGCTAACTGATGATGACTTCCAAATTTCCGGGCAGAACTAAACATGGCATGTGTTTTGCTTTGAAGGATATAAAAAAAAATTAGCATGAGCTGATGATTTTGCAGAGTGGTTTCTTTTATGCAGAGAAAATTGTTTTCATCCTCATTCTTGGCATTGGCTCCGTGTCCTGTGTTGCTTTTGTTTCTTGGGCTGCCATGGAAATGTCCCCCTTTCCCCCCAGGCCTCTCCGCACACCTCTTGCACCGGCTCTGGTGCTCATCAGACCCTTTTTTCGAACTAATTTAATTAATTAACCCAGCGCAAGTGTTCTTCTGAGTTAATCATCTCCTGGGTTAACAAATTCAATCTGCTGGCAGAGGAGGCTGGGGAGCAACAGAGCTCTGCTCCAAGGGAAAGGCTGGAAGAGGAGGAGGAGGATGGTGGATGTGGTGGCAGGGAGGCCTCTTCCCAGCTGTCTTTCCATGGTTTTTGTGGGATGAGTGAGCTGAACTGGTGTCCATGGCTGCCCAAGAGCCATGTGAGGGTGGAGGAGTTGGGACCCTGCAGTGACAGCAGTGACACCAGATTAATGACAATATAAAATCACATTCTTTTATTAAAATGGAGATGGGAGCTGGGCTGAATCCTTCCATTCAGTGGAGTAAACCAGAAGTCTGGGAGAGTTTGATGCTCTGCTGGCTGTCCCTGTGGCTGAGCTTGGCCGTCGGCTGGGCAGCTGGTGACAGCTTTTCAGGGCCTCTGGGAACCAGGGAGAAGCTTTTCTTGGTGCAAGCTGGGACATTAAAGGATCCTCTGTTGATCCTGGGCTTTAAGGAGAATGTCCAGGAGGAGAACCAGGGCTGCCCATCCTGCTGCTTGCACCCACCTGCCTTTTCCCCTCAGGATTCCATTGTCCTGCCGTAACAGCAGCTTCCTGCTTCCCCGGAGAAACCAAGGAGGAGTTGGAGAAGGGGACTGAACTGTCCTGCGCTCACCAGGATTTTCACATGGAAAAGCTCCTGCCCAGCCTCCCGTGTCCATTCCCTGCTGGGATTAGGATGTTGCCCTAAATACCCACAGTGGGGCCAACATTGGGGCGCTCCCATGGGCCAAGACAGGGCTCACCAACCTCTCCAAGGTGCCCTCAGAGTCCCACCCGCCGCTCCCAGCGAGGATGGGCAGCCAGAAGGTGGCTGGTTTGTGTCCCCGGAGGGGCCCCCCGTGCTGGGGACAGCTCTCAGCCTCTCCCCAGCCAAAGGGGCCGTGCCGGGGTCGGTGCCGGTGGCAGGGGGGCCGTGGGGGGCACAGTGATGCATTCCAGCTGAAACTTGTAAGGCAGAGGTATTTTAAGTATATTGGCTTAAAGAAAATGGTTGTGAGCTTTGCTGGGGCAGATTGACAATTAATTTTTTTTTTTTTTTTTTTTGCAGGGCCATAAAAATTCCATTTCTGCTGTGGAAAGTTTTAACCCCTTCCTTACCCTGGTGCTTGTTTCCAGGGGTATTAATGGGGGATTATTTTAACTGATGGCTCCCCAGTGAACTGTTAATAGATTTGGGGGAAATGTGTGTGCTCTTTGTGCTAGGCTTTTTATCTGGACCTTGTTCACAGTGACCTGTGTATGGCTGTAACCTTCCTACTTCCCTGCTCCTGTGTGTTGGGCAGTGTAAATACAGATCTGTGCTGTGGCAGAGGGGAGGAAAAAGACTGAGCATGGATCTAATAGTCCAAAAGTGGAATAAAACTGAGTGGAAAGATGTGGAGAGAGGATGGATATAGCTGAGCTCCGTAGCCAGTGGAGTGTGAGGCTGTCCTGTGACACAGGAGTACAGGAGGGAGGGACATGGAAATGGAGAGCGGGCTCTGTGGTGGGGGGACTTTTGAATATCCTGCTTCATTTCCAGGTGCCCAGACGTGCATTCAAGTCCCCGTCACATCTGAACAGTGCAGTGATTTATTTTTTTATGTGCATAGTCTTCCCTATGGGCACCTCTTAAGTGTGTTTTGAGAAGCTCTTCCTCGCAGCCATGTGTTGAGGGGGCCGTTTGACCTGCTGAGAGGAGGCTTGGTGACTTTGGAAAAGCCAAAGAGTGAATCAGAGCCATTTATTTCATGTGTTTCGTGATCTGCCCATGTTTTCCATCCTGCTTTTAAGTGCAGCATTAAGCAGTGAGGCTGTGCAGCATTTTGTTTTGGAAAAAAGCATCTTTCTTTTCTCTTTTAAAGCACTCCTTTGAACTTTACTGGCATAAAACGCTGTCAAATCACAAATAGTCTCAAACCTCAAGTTATTTTCTTTACCTCCACACTCTGCAGGGAGCGACAGCAGCAGTGCTGCTAACGCTGGGAGGATTTACAGTGTTTGCTCTCTGCATTTATTCCCAGACCCAGATTCCTTTTGCCTGAGCCGTGCAGGAGCTTTTTCCCTTTAAATCCTGGGTTTGATTCTCCTATCTTGTTCCTTTATCTCTAATTGTTTGAATTTACTTCGGGATGTGCTGCGAGGCATCGCTGCCGCGGAGGAAGCGGCGACGCGGAGGAAGGAGTAAACACGAGGCAGAGTTTCAGCCCCTCCATCTGATGGATGAAGGTGGCTTTGATGGAGGAGATAGCCCTGACGCCAGCCCCTCTGGAGCTGCTACAAGTTGTAGCTGCCTACAATGATAGTTGTTAAAAATCCGTCCTGTACCACTGCGGGACTCAAATATTTTCCTTTCTTCAAAAAGAACGCTAACAAGCCCGCCTCTGTTCCAGCAGAAGTGGGAGGGGGGAAAAAACAGAACAAAAAGTGGATTTTCTTGTCTGTGCATGAAGGGCAGCGTGGAAAAAAAGAGGAGGGAAAAGTGGAATATTTATTTAAAAGGCAGAGGAGGAAGGGGTGTTGTGCCGGCCGCCCCTGCTCTCTGCAGAGTGGTAGTGGCTAATAGCTGGAGGCGAAAGTAATACTTGGCAGGGGATGAGACACAGCACAGGCCCCCCTGATTTGGGGGCTTGCTGAAGTGCTTGTTTTATGTCAGGGCTGCGGGATGAGTTCATCTTTGCAGGATTTGGTTGAGTGCACTGGGAGATAAAAGGAGGGAGAGGAACCCACCACGGCACAGGGAGCGCTGGGAGAGGGACCCTGCGACAGCTTCCTGCGGGCAGGGGCTGCTCACATGAGTCTGTAACTGTCCCCTTTCAGGAGTTTATTTCCCTGTGGGTTGCTTTTTTTGGATTTTAAAGACTTTCCTCTCCCCTGGCCAGAAGAAGTGGGTTGAAAGGAAACTTCTCACTTCTTGAGGTGCAGTTACCTAAAACTCATGTCGTCACCTGTTTGAAGGAGCACAGGACATCTCCAGGAGTGCTTTGAGCTGGCAGAGCTGTCACTGCCAGGCAGGAGCTGTGGGATGACAGAGATGAGGAGCACATTGCGGGGGGGATGCATTCATGGATGGATGGATGGATGAAGTTCCTGCCATAAGTTGCATGGAAGTGCTTTTAATAAAGCTATTTCAGATGCATGTGAAAGCAGGAGGTGTGAAAAGCCCTTCCCCTGTTTTCATGGATGATTTTGCCTAGATATTTCCAAGTTCCTGTGAAGCAGAGATGGCACCGGGGCTGGTGGCACCTCCAGCACGATATTCTTGTAGGAGAGGCACTGCTTTCCTCCCGGCTTTGCTTTCTTTGCTTTCCTCACCTCATATATTAATTTGCAGTAAACCATGGGAAACTCCTGTTTAAATGTTTATTGCTGACTGTTCCTCTGATTAACTGAGCTGCTGGGGACACTGGAGATTTGAAGTTGTCCCATCCTTAATCTGTAAGGGAAATGCAGGGGCGGAGCAGTAGTTTCTCAAAAATGTAATAACAAAACCAACGTAGCTAATGGGCATGGAGGGCTTTGAGGAGGTTGGGAGGTTAAACAGATGCAGAGCTCAGTAATTGCTACCAGCCTCCAGCCCCGGCACATGAAAGGCCCTGAGCCGGTCTGTAGCCCCCAGATCACTTGAGCGGGACAACAGCAAAACTCAGCATTTGGGGAGAGCTTTGGAAAGGCACTGGGAGCATCTGTAGGATGTCCCAGGGAAGAGATGACTGTGGAAGCTGGATGCTGTGGAAGATAGATGGGTCTCTGAGCACCCTGGTTTAGTGGAAGTTGTCCCTGTTGATGGCAGGGAGATGGCCTGAGATGCTGTCCCCAAAAACGTGACCTGTGGTGGGTGAAGGGGCTGCTTCAGGCTGATGGCATTGCCCCCAGCAAAGGGCATCCTGCTGCCTCCCCACCTGCCCCATCACCCCCTCCCCCATGGCCCTCCCCTTAAATTTGTATAGTTACAACTCCGGTTAAACTCCAACAAAGCCGCTTAATTCAAAGCTGGTTAATGGGGAGGGGAGCCCGGTCCCCTCCAGGGTAATTTGAGCCTGAAAAGAAGCGGGGCTGGAGGGCTGTGCCTGAAATCCGGTGTGTCAATGGGGGCTCTGGAGCAAAATAATGGCATCACCCTGCGGGCGAGTTAATGGGACATGATGGCACAGAGGCACCGGGGTCAGCAGGCCGCGGGCGTGTGAGGGATTGTCAGGGAGCTTAATGCCGGCCACGGAGCGCGGCTGGCTCGGAGCAGAGCGCGTCGCTGGAAATTCCACGGCGGTTTTCTGTTAACCGGTGTGGTAGGAGCAGGAATGATGTTCAGCAAGTGGTTAATTCGCCCTCTTTGGGGCTCCTTCTTTTCCTGTCTTCCTTCTGGAGACATCATAAATTCTGGAGGCATCATAGATTAAACAGATTTCTGGCAGCCTGCGTCCCTCCCGTCTTCCCTGAATGTAATTCCTAGAAAGAAGAGACGTTTCTCATTGTCTGGAGAGAGTTCCAGTGGGTTTTTAGAAGGACATGTATAGTTCATAGCAGCTACTCCCCCTTGGCATGAAACGCTTCCTCAGATTTCATGTTCCCCGTGGGAACATCAGCATGGCTGTCAGGGAGTGTTACACAGCGGAGACACCCAGCGGGTCACTCATCCAGGCACGTCCTGGACATCCCCCGGGGTCAGCTCGGCACAAGTTGGGCTTGGAAAGTGGGGATAGAGGAGCACAGTGGTCCTGGGGAGCCACTGGGCTCAGGGCTGGCAGAACAACACGGGGGCAGTGTCCGTGCCGGCTCTGGTGGGAGGAATGCACATATCCTGAGGACATGGGGGCCCAGCTGTTGGATGCAGGGTTGGACATTAAATTGGAGAGAGAAAGATGTGCTGAGCTCATGGGAGATGGTGGGTGTCCTGTGGGGGCTCCAGCCTGGGCTTGAGCCGCCGCTCTTGGTGGCATTTGACGTAATTAAAGACAAGATTTGGGTTGAACACAAGTTTTGGGTTGAAGATGAACTTCGGGTTGAGCACAAGTTTTGGGTTGAGCGTAGACTTTGAGTTAATAGAACTTTTGAGTTGAACACAAATTTTGGGTTAAATACAGGTTCTGGCTTGGGCACTTTGGGTTGAGCGTGAAGTTTGTGTTGAACACAAGTTTTGGGTTGAGCACAGGTTTTGGGTTGAGCACGAACTTTGGGTTAAATACACGTTTGGGTTGAACACAAATACTAGGTTGAACATGAAGTTTGTGTTGAACACAAGTTTTGGGTTGAGCATAAACTTGGGGTTAAATGCAAGTTTTGGCCTGAGCACAAATTTTGGGTTCACTGTGAAGTTTGTGTTGAACACAAGGTTTGGGTTGAGCACAAGTTCAGTTCTCACTGAGCAACTGATGGGTGGGAGGAGCTGTTTCCCAGCCTCCATCGCTGTCATTTCCCAGGTGATCCCAGCACTCCTGACTCTCTCTCTCTCCCCACAGACGCCAGCACGTCGCCCGATGCCGTGAAGAGGAGCCATTGGTGCAACGTGGCCTACTGGGAGCACCGGACGCGCGTGGGCCGCCTCTACACAGTGTACGAACAGTCTGTCAGTATCTTCTATGACCTACCTCAAGGAAACGGCTTCTGCCTCGGACAGCTAAACCTGGACAACAGGAGCGAGACTGTGAGAAGGACTCGAAGTAAAATCGGCTACGGGATTTTACTGAGCAAGGAACCGGACGGGGTGTGGGCCTACAACCGCAGCGAGCATCCCATCTTCGTCAACTCCCCGACACTGGACATCCCCAACTGTAGGACTCTGATCGTGCGCAAGGTGATGCCGGGCTACTCCATCAAGGTGTTTGACTACGAGAAGTCCTGCCTGCTGCAGCACACGGCCGAGCTGGATTACGCAGACGGGCCCTACGACCCCAACAGCGTCCGGATCAGCTTCGCCAAGGGCTGGGGGCCGTGTTATTCCAGACAGTTCATCACGTCGTGTCCTTGTTGGCTGGAGATCTTACTCAGCAACAACCGATAACGGTCAGCCTCTGGCAAAAGGAGAACAACAACAACAAAAA
>VZTA01020395.1:227831-257178 GCA_013398855.1 Mohoua ochrocephala
CAGACTATCCCAAATATCATCTACCTAGATTTAATATAAAGTTTTATATATTATATGAAAATATATATTATACTTGTAATTATGGAGTCATTTTTACAATGTAATTATTTATGTATGGTGCAATGTGTATATGGACAAAAAACAGAAAATGCACTTTGGCTTATATAATTCTTTCAATACAGATTTTTTTTAAAAAAAAACAAAGAAAAATTATACAGCAAAAATAGTAGAAAGCCCTAATTTTGATGTATGGTTTTTTGAAATATTATTAATACCCAGACAAAAAGCTAATACCAGTCACTCATTGATAATAAAGTATTCGCATTATGGGGGGGGATTTAATTGTCTTTTTTCTTCCCCCCCCAGCTGAAGTTGGCAGCAGTCAGGGGGTTCCAGGGAGCAGCTGCTGTCTCCCATCTCAGCCAGGACCCTGGAAAACCAATAGATGAGTTGGAAGGGTGAGTGAGGCCAGTTGGAGAGCCAGGGAGCAGTGAGAGGAGGTGAGAGGAAGATCTCCCATAGCTGTTCTCACTCAGGGCTGTCTGATCTCTCTGATAACACGAAACATGGTGGGAACGTGGTGAGGATGAGGGTGCACGTCCATGTTTGTACAAATAATTCTTCATCAGTGCTAATCAGTGGGTATCGGAGAAAAGCAGAATATTCCATGGCCTCAAAGCTGCCCAGCAGGACCAGTTTGGATTATCGGCCTTAGCCTGGGGTTGTCTGTGAGTCCAGCATGTCCTGGACGTGTTTGATGGTTGAGAAACAAATGGAGGTTTTGGACAGCTCATGGTTGGGTGGATCCTCCGTTGGAGCATGCCCTGGATTTCGGGAACATCTCCAGTGCCTTGGCAGAGGTGCCCTGGAGGAGTCGTGAGCAGCTTTGTCCCGTAGATCTCCCAGTCTGTTGTCCAGGCAATAAATGATCCAGGAGTGTTTGGGAAGAATATATTTACTCTGAGGAGCAGCTGCAGCCAAAAAAATGTCCTGGTCAGTTGTGCCTGTCCTGGCTGATTTACTCTCCCTGGAAATCCTGGATAAAATCAGCCCCTTTGCTGACTTGTGCTGGGCCTGGCAGGGGCAGGCTGGACACGGGCTTTGCTTGGTCAGGGAAGTTATTTATTGCCAGGGAGTAGCCCTGCCAAGTCCTAGAGTTCTTCAAATCCCTGTACCTTTGATTTCCATAAAATCCCAGCCTCTGGAGCCCAGTGGCTGGGAAGCTTTCGAGGTTGCAGAGGATGTTTTTGTCACCTTCATATTTGCAGAGAAAAAGATGCAATGAGACCTCAAAGAGTTAAATAGGACCTAAATTTACTACTCAAAAGCCCTCCTGATGTGTGTCAGGGTCCTGCATTTTGGCATCTGGACTGGGTGTTCCTGCCACAGCCATGAGTGAGGATGGGGAATCACGGAATCCTGGAATCCTGGAATGGTTTGGGTTAGAAGGACCTTAAAGCTCATCCTGTTCCACCCCCTGCCAGGGCAGGGACACCTTCCACTATCCCAGGCTGCTCCAAGCCCCGTCCAGCCTGGCCTTGGACACTCCCAGGGATGGAGGAAGGTGGGGGCTGTATCCCACAGGGAGACACAGAGACCTGGGCGGATGCTGGGAGAGACCCGAGCGGGGAATGTCGCAATGACATTCCCGCAGTCATTTTTCAAATTATAACCATATTTGATGTTTAATTGGGACCACATTGGTTGAATTCCTGCAGCATCAGTATTAATACTTGACATCATTAATTTTTGTTTGTGTTACAGCCATTCTTAGGGAACGGTGTCAAAACATGTCACTCTCATTTAAAGCAGCTTTCAAGAGCTTTGCAGGGGTTTTTTTATCCCTTTGGCTTAGGTTTGGTGGGTCCTGCCAAACCACCCACCTCCCTCGCTGTATCGCTTTCACACAGCCAATCAAGAGGCCACTTTTATGTTTTGGGGGCTTTTTAAAGAGATTTTTGTTAATACTGTCCTCATTTTACCTGGGAAGCACCAGCAGAAGGTGCTTCTCCCTGTTTGCTGTGTTTCCTTTCCTTTTTCCCAGCGTTTCCCACCACCACATTCACACCTTTGGTCCCTGTTCTCCTCCTCCTCGTGCAGCAGTGGCACCATTTTCCACTTTCTGCCCACTTCATCCATATTTTGGACAAAATAGCACCAAGGATGGATTTGAGGGTTAACTCTGGGCTTTCCCTTGTGCAATCCACTGATGGTGCTTAATTCTCCTTTTTTCATTACTCATGTGCTTCCCCAGGAATAAATCTGGAGTTTTATTTCAGTTGACAGCAGGGCTTTAAAGGGAATAAAAAAAGGATTTTATGGTGAGGCAATGAAATAAGACATCAAGTATCCTTTTCTGTCTCATTTTGCCCCTTTAATACCTTACAATCATTGAAACTTAGAACTCTTTAAAGGAGCTTTAGGACTTCAAAGCTATTGAACTCCACACTGGACCCTCTCAGAGCTCAGCTGGAGCCTTCCCTGTGCATCCCCTGCACTGGGTTTGGACCTGGGGGCTGGGAATTGGCACCTGGAGCAGCCCTTGGGGTGGCTGTGGGTGGAGGGCACTTCCCTGGGGACAGAGGAGTTAATTCCCTGCCCAGGTTTGCAGGAGCAGCTGGACATGGTTAGGTTTGATTAACGAGCTGATGGGTCTCTGCTGTGCACCCACAGCTGCTGCTGTTTGCCCATCAGCCCCAGCCCCTATAAAAGCAGGATGGCCACAACCTCCCTCTTTTCTGAGCAGCCTCCTGAGCTTCTTCAAGGGGAGGTTTTCCTGCTTCCTGGAGGAATTGTGGTCTCCCAACACCGAAGGTAAGTGGCACGTTCCCTATTGTTCCTTTAAGGTCTGTGTGGTGTTACAGCGTTTTAGGAGTAGAATTTGAAGTAACCCCTTGGCAGGAGGCTGCTGGGCTGTGCTTGGACTGAGCTCCTGAGGCTGCTGCGGGTGCCTCGGTGCTGGGGAGCTGCTGTAGGGTTTGTGTGGCTCCTTCTGAGCTGGAGCTGGCTTGGCTTTGTCCCAGGAAGGCTGTTGGGTCACCCCTGTGGTTACAGATCACCAGGGGCTTTTTTCAGAGGGACTTTTTGGGCAGTGCAGTGGGGAAGCGAGGAGTTTTTTTCTCTGTAGCAGTACTGGAACACAGCTTGTGCTGCACCCAGGGGTCAGACTGAGCTCAAGAAGCGGCCCCTGCTGCTCCTTAGTGCCGAGGCTGGGTGTCTGGAGCACCCCTCAGACCCAGGGCAGCGAATCCCTGAGCAAACGCATCTTTGTCCTTGTGCTGAAGGGCCCAGCCAGGCCCTGCCCCAGAGCTGCTCTGGGTTATCAGTGGCTGTGCACAGGTGATGTCTGTTGCAGGACGGGGCTGTTGTGTGGGTTTGGTGCCTCAGCTGGGCTCCAGCTGGTGAGAGTCACCCCTCCAAGGCAGCGACTCCTCAGGTGGAGCTGCCCCAGACCACAGCCCTCAGATTGCCTTGGCAGCGAGGAGTCAGATCTCGATGCTGCAGCAGGGCCTGGGATGAGTGGTCTGACTCACCCGGCTGCTTTGTGGATCACCTGTGGGGGTGGTGGGACAGGGAGATGTTCTGAGGTGTTGCTGAAGCAGCGAAACTCGCCGGACACCTTCCTCTGAGTGCCAAGGCTTTGGTGGAGGCATCAGCTGCATTCTCCTGCTGTTATGGGTGCAAGCAAGAGGCTGAAGGCTGCACAGTTTGTGGCTTCCCTGTGCCAAATACACCCCAAGTTCACTGAGTGGAAGTCCTGAATTAATAATTCTAGTATTGGACCTGAGTGCTTGCAGGCTTTGGTGTGTAGAGTGCGTTTATTTGACGAGATCCTCTTAATTTAGCAATAATGGGTTTTAAAACTGTGCACTGGGCTGAGGAGGAACAGCCAGTTGCTGCTGGTGGGTCGCAGAGGCTGCTGCTCCTCCTGTGAGCAGACATTCATCATTCCTGTCCTTGACTTTCATTGCTGCTATGACTGAGAAATGCTTTTCACCAGCCAGAATGGAAAAGAAATTAATGCTCAATTCATCCACACTCAGCTCTTCTTAAAAAGAGAGGCTGAGGTCCCTTTGTGGCACAGGTTTAGCCACAGTTTCACAGGGGCTGCCAGTTTTCAGGCCATAATCCTTCTTCTCAGGGCTTTATCTCCTGTAAAAGTGGAGGGGCTTGTTCAATGCATAATTCAAAACTGGATATTGCCCCTCCTCCACGTGTGGGCTACCAAGGGAAAAGAAGAACATCCCTGTTGGTGCAGAGGAAGGAGCTGGGGGTTTGCTTTGGGGTGTGATGCTGCTTGGCCTCACGGGCTGTGTGAGCGGTGGAACGTCTCCAGCTCTTTGGGACGTGGGTTAATGCCTTTAACAGAGCAGCAGAGTTGCTCACACACGTGCCTGTGCTTCCCAGACCTTCTGTGGCCCTCCAGGCTCGGGCTCCGCCTGCTCCGTGGCGGCCTGGGGTGGGATTGAAGTGGAGGAAGAGCTTTAACAGCTGCCCAGGGTGGTCCTGGGTCAGAGGATGGAGCTGCTGGTGCCTCTGAGGGGTGTGGGATGAGCCTCAGGAGCCAGAGTGGGGTTGGGGGGGTTTTCCTGTCAAACACCAGGACAAGATGTCTCATCCAGGTAAATGCCCCGTGGAGGGAGCTGGCTGTGGGGACAGGGCTGTGGGGAGCTGCTGCTGGTACTGGGCATGGCCTGGGGGCTTGGGGAGAGTGGCTGGTGGTGAATGAGCTGCTCCCTGGCTGCCCTGGCTGGTTTAAGCTCAGCTTTCTGAGGAAAGGGGAGTTGGGTGGCTGCAGAGCTGTACTCTGGGGGATGAGAGGGCCTGGTGCCTCCTCCCAGCGTGTCCCTCCTGTCCTGAGCTGTTTGGGAGCAGGAACTGCCCGGAGGGAGAACACAGATCTGCTCTCATTGATGGCTGACAGAGACCACGAGCTTCCTAGAAAGCAAAAATAAGGGTTCGCTTCCACTTCCCCTCACTTGAGGTGGGCTGGTGGGGGTACCTGGCACTTCAATGGGGGGCCCACAGCACCACAGGCTGCTGGGTGATATCTGGGGCTGATCCAGCACCCCAAAACCACATCCAGGAGCCTGGTTTTGTGCAGAGCATCCCGAGTTATTTCCTGTAAATAACTCCTTTTGCTTCCCTCAAAGGTCTTATTTTCCGTCTGGAGCGTGATGAGGCATTACTTGCTGCTTTGTGGATAATCCTTCCTATATTCCTGATTTATGGATGTGCTGGTGCGATGCACAAAGTGGCATCTGTGCTCTGCACACTGTGGGAACAACCCAAAATTGCTCTGAAACTCGACTGGCTTACAATTATATTGGATTCTATTAAATTAAAACACATAGCACATATATTACACAATAAACCACAGCTATTTCATGGATCAAATTAAGTTTTATTTGGGCAAATTACAACCTTTCTTACAGTTGGGCCTTTGTGAAACCATTCCTTTTTAATAAAAACAGGCATTTTTGGCAAATGCTCTTAAAGTGTGCATTCCCAATAATTGCATATACTGCTGCTATTCTTTCTGGGATATATGTGGCTAATTATCTTCTGTTTAGGATAGGTTTAAATGAGTGGTATCTTCCCTTTGCTCCTCCCCCACGCCTCCCTTCTGCTGGAATTTCTTATTGCTTTCCATTTTTATTAGCTTGGCTATGGAAGAGAGCAGAGAGGGAAAAAAAAAATCTTCTCATTAAAAGCAGGAGCGCTTTTCCCGGAATTTTTTGGGGAAATGTGACTCTCGCAGCCTCCCTCCAGCCCTGGCTCAGGGGGACACAGGGCTGAGGGGGACAAAGCTGAGAATGGACCTTGGAGAAGTGGCACGGAGCTCGGGGAGGGTGGTGGGAAGTGCATGCCGCTGGTGGAGAGGCAAAGCTTCGGAGAAGATAAAGTTGTTTGTTGAGGAGGGGCTTGGGAGCACCAGCTGCCATGGAATTGCACTTGGGGGTTGGATTTTCCTGCTTGCCTGAGAGGATGCAGGCTCTGGTTATGGGCTTTGGGGCTGGGCCATCTCTTGCAGTTCCTTACTAAAGCAGGATCTCGTTCCTGCTGCTGCGTTTCCCTGCGCAGGGACAGGAAGGGGGTGTGGGATGGCACGTCAGACCCCATGGAATGTCTTTGGCAGCAGCTCATCCTCGCACAGTTTTGGTTAAAAGCAAGCCAGTTGTTCAGGAATTGTGGGGATGGACAGGCAGGGTGGCTCGTTCCCATGTTTCCTTAGGAAACTCGGCTGAAAAATGACCCCCCCCCAGCTCCTCTCTGGATTTGGGAAGTGCTGCTCCGCTGCTTTTCCTGCCTCTCGCTTTCCGCTTGCTGCCGGGCCAGGCTTGGAGCTACCAATTTTTTTCTGGGAATAATTTTTCCCACAGTATTTTCAGCCTGGACGGGGAAGCGGAGGAAATGTCCTAAGTGCTGCCTTCCTCGGGTAATGCCAGGGTGGTTTCCAGACCCCCAGGACGGAGACAAAGGGCGGAGCAGCCTCCAAGCTCCCCAATTCCCAAACCCAGCAAATGTCAGGCTCGTGTTTCCTGCCCCAGCAGCACCTTGGGATGTGGGAAGGGCGTTCGGCCTGGTGGGATGGGATGATGGAGCTGTTGCTGTGGATGTCCAAAGCACATTACATAAAACTTCAAAGCTTTCTGTCAGCTTTCCAAATCCTTCTGGGCACCATTGTCAGGAGATCAAGAAGGTTTATGGAGCCTCCCAGATCACATCTGGATGCTGTTTATGGGATTGTGTTTGGTATGATCACATCTGTGGGAGGGGTTAGCGCTGGCACTGGGAGCCGGTCTGGGAATGCCAGGGCCCATGGACTGGTGGCATCTCCCTGTCCTGTGGTCACGGAGAGGAACCCCAGAGCTCGTGGTTTCTTTGTTGCTTTAAAGCTGCTGCCAGGAGTTTCCTCAGAGGTTCTTCCTCTGCGTGTTGGTGCCTCCCACCTCCTTCCCTCCACAGCCCTGGCAGTGCTGGGAGCCTCAGCACCCTCCAGCTGCCACTTTGGGTTGGGTGAGAAGCTGGTGGCCTTGTGCCAGCTGTGGTGGGACTGTCTGGGTGCTCCACCGTGGTGCCAGAGAGTGGACACCAGCCTGGGACACAGGAAAGGGGAAAGGAGATCGTTCTCTCCACATGAAACACTCACACAGAAACTTCTTTATTGATTGATTTTTAAATTTTTTAATAGTAAAGTGTCTCTGACCTCTTGTCCCTTCCCGGAATGCCCAAGGTGGGGTTTGCCATTGCCAGTGCCATAGAATGTGTGATAGTGGTGCAGGAGACAGTGGCACTTGCTCGGTCCCCCAGTGTCTCTGCACCCCATGGTGGGGCAGGAATCAAATGAAATGGCCACAAAACATTTTTGATGACCTGCCAGTGTCACTCAGCAGCAGTGGCAGCAGGTCACAGCCTGGCTCTGTGCCCTCCAGCCTAGCATCCCAGGGAAGAGCATGTGCAGTGGGAGAGAACGGAGATGGAAGCAAAGGGAAGAGTCCTCAGAGCTTCCCTTGCAGGTTTTGGAGGGAGAAGATTCTGCACCTTGTCCCTGCTGGTCTCTTCCATCCAACATCCTCGGTCATTGTCCATCTCTGATGGTCTCGGTCTCAGCACTGGGCGAGTGGGGTCGTGGGTGGCGTTTGGGACACGAGGCTCTCCAGGCTGATGGCACAAACCTCTGTAGGAAGGGAACCGAATCACCACCCCCGAGGGCTCTGTGTGGAGCAGTGCTGGGCCTCCTCCCCTGGCAGCAGGGATCTGTGTTCACTTTGGGGATGCAGAATTGAAACCACAACCCATTTCTGGGGAAGCTCCATGGTGGGTGTGAAGTGCCTTCTCCCGAAGGATGCTGGGGGGAAGGGTGAGAAGAAAACCCACCCACGTCTCTGGAAATTGCTTTCCTTCCTCTTCTCCTTCCAAAATAGCATAATTAACAGAAATAAACTTCTCAGTGCTGTTAATTTTGGAGGTCTGAGTGCCAAGCTGGAGCATGCGGGGCTGCACAGAGCAGGCGCCGAGCGCTGGGAACAGTTAATTATTACCCAAAGGGGGTCTGAGCGGGGCTGAGAGCCCTGAAGAATTATGAAACTGTAACGAGGGAGGCCCATTCTTGGCAAACACTTCCGTGATTCAAATGCTGGGGAATTCAGCATGTTTTTCTCTTTCTTCTGAGTAGTCTGTGAGCCAGCCCATGGTGCAGCTCTCATGGTGGGGATTGAGTGGGACCATCAGTCCAGGGAAGCTGGTGCTGGAACAGCTTCTGCAGCTCCTCTGTCACAGCAGCAGTTTAAAAATAGCTTTGGCAAGTCCATACTTAACCCATTATTGCTTCTTAGAGCTGCCAAACGTGTGAATTCCTGGATGTGAGGTTTGGTGCTGGGTCTGCAGGAGAAGCTCTCTTTGCAGCCCTTTCAGGAGCAGGTGCACGAGGACCTGCTGCTCTGCTTTGCTCTTTGCTTTGCTCTCAGAGTTTCCCACCAGGAAAGTCCCTGCTGAGTTGTGTTTCTGCTTCATGAGGTCCCCTCTGGTCGTGGCTTCTGCTGTTTCACGAGGGCAAATCCTCCCCTCCTCCAGCTGGTTGTGTTGGCAGAGAAATCCCTGACAGGATCCGTGCTCTGCTGGAGAAAGTGGCTGGAAGGAGCCTCTGACATCGCCCTCCATCTGTGGGGACGTGATGGGAGAGCTTCCTACCTCTCTGCTTCCCAGTTTTATCAATCCCTGAAATCAGAGAGATCGCCCAGCTGGGTCAGACCTGTCCCCTGTGCTCGGGTTAAGCAGGATTTGTGCTGCTGTTGGGATCAGTAACCCATGGAATTGCAGTGCACGTGTAGGAACTCGGGCAGGAGTCTCCCAGCACCTGAGGTGGCTTCGAGTGCGTGGTGCCCTGATGGGAACTGAGCTCAGTATTGCTTTTCCCTTAAAAAAAACTTGATAGCCATGAATTCCTGCTCAGGAAACCTCTCACAAAAATGTGCATGTGAGCGGGGATCAAGCAAGGTGAAAGGGGTTGTGTGGTGATTTTTGCAGTTAACCAACATGGTCGGAGCTTTTTAGCCTGAAATTAGACAGGCTGAGATGAGATTTCCAGAAGGCTTTTGATAGCAGCTTAATGGTCATAAACTTTGGTTTATTAAATGTAAAAGAAAGCTGTGGAAAAAAAGCACGTTTTTTAATGTGATGTTGTGAAATGTTTCCTCCAAGATAAGTGATGGTGCGTGGAGGGAGGGTGGGAGGTCAGAGCTGCTCCTTGAGTAAGACTTGGGCAATCCTTCCTCTCTCACCAACCTACAGTTGCCCCTCAGAGACCCCTCCTGTGGGCTTGGGCTGACTTGGTGCCACGCACCTGAGAAAGGGAGACCAAGTCAAGGCTTGTGAGGCCTCTGGGCATCACCTCTCGGAGCAGCAGCCCCTGAGTAAATGGAAAATCAGCAAAACAGCTCTGAATCCTCCATGTGGGCAGGAAAATGCAGCAGATGGACTTGGAAAGCTCAGCCTACTTCTTACATGGTAGAGAATGAAAGCTTCTGCAACAACACTGGACATGTTCATTTATTTCAGAAACACCTCTGGGGTCATTGTTTTGGGATGGGCTGGGAAATGCTCTGTTCCCCCATAGGATGGGTTGAGTTGGAAGGGACCTTAAAGGTGCTGTAGTTTCCACCCTCTCCTTTAGACCTGGTGCTGGTATCAAACCCCTCAGGTGGATCAGGAGAGGGAAGGATTTGGGGACTGGGCTTTATTTGAGACTCTGAGGCTTTGTGTGTGCACGAGCTCAGTGCAACACCGGTGGGATGCGGGTTTGGGGTGTTCTGACCCTTTTCCCCTTCGCTGTGCAGCCTCACCTTGCTCCATCCTGCCCCGTGCCCGGGCTGGCTGATGTCCCCAGGCATGGTGGGGGTGACACCACCAAACTGGGGAGCACCAAGGAACCTGTGGAGAGCCTTGAGCTCACCATGGAGCTGCACCAGTGTGGAGGGACCTGGTGAATCAGAGGGGCTGTGATCCCACTGTCTCTTTGTGGCACTGCCCTCGCCCCACAGGGGATGTTTCTGAGCACTGGGAAAGCTGCTGGGGCTGAGCCCCCTCCCTGCCTGGCCCCAGCATCCACTCTGGTTGAGCAAGGCAGGTCCAAGGTCAGCATCCCCCTCCAGGGCTCTCCCACTCCTCAGAGGTCACTCGTGCCGAAGCAGAAAAACAGTGCAGCAAAGCAGAATTGCTGCTTGACTTGCTTTTTTTCATTAAAAAGGGAGGCAGGGAGAAACATCAAAATCAACCCCCTGCCCCCACAAATCCTGCCCTTGTCTTGGAGTATTAAAAACATCCTGGAGCTGAGGCCATGCCTGTGTTCCTCAGCGCTGGAGGAGGATTTCTGCCAAGACACTGACCCCTTGTGGATTTTGCAAATGTCTTTGAATCTCTTTTTTTTCTTTGAAAGGCAAGGAGAAAAAAAAAAACCCAAAACCCTTTCAAACCTTCGCTCGGTCCTTTGCAATCCAGAGCTATCAGAAGATTTATTATTAAACGGAGGCTGCGGGGTGATTTATGGAATTACAGCTGAGCCGCATTGTGTGCTGGTTACAAATTGCACAGATATTCCATGGGACATGAGCTCCAACGAGCACGGGATATATTACACTGCAGGGAAAAGGGGAGCTTAAAACCAGCTGGCCGACTGTAACAACTACAGCCACTTCTCTTTGAAGAGGAGATGATCTCCATCTGGGTTTAATACAAACCATGATGGACTGACACCGGCTCTCGGAATATCTTATACAAATGGGATAATTTCTGCTCGGTTTTTTCCAGAGCTGTCGCACCGCTTTATTCAGTGTTTTGTTCCTTTTTTTTCCCCCTCTCTGTTGTTTCTTCGTGTTGGCCGCTCCTTGTTGAGCTTTGTAAACTGCTGGGGGTGGTTTCTCAGCAGAGGAAGGGTTTTTTCTGAGTGGGGAAGGCAATGCTGCGGTACCATGTGTGGAACCACAGAGCTAAATTGGCTACCTAGAAATACACCCCAGATGTGAATAGGGAAAAGGAAGCTGGAACCCATTATCAGGAAGGATGTGTCTCCTTTGGAGTAAATCCCTCCCATGGAGCCCCCTCCTCTGGCTGTTCATGGCTCCAGGAGGAGCCAGCTGTGAGTCCCGTTGTGGTGGGTGTGCTCTGGGGGGTGATGTGGACTGGGGACACCCCTGGAACCTTCCAGGTAGCACCAAGTCCTGGAGAGCCAGGCTCTGTGGGTTGGTAAAGCCCTGTTGGTGCTCTGAAGATGAATCTGCAACATCTGGTATAAAATCTTCATCTCTCCACAAAGGAATGTCCTGGCCAGGTTTTGGTAGCCCATGAGTGGGAGGAATTGGTGAATGGATGAGATTCCTTTTAAGTACTTGTTGTCCTCTAGGATCAAAGGTTTCTATGTGAGCAGTTTGGGCTTGTTAGGAAGTCATGGTGGTTTTATTTAACTCCCTTGGCTGGATAATGGATCGTTTAGCACTGATCTTGTTCCCTGGCCTGGCTGAGCTCTTAGACCTGACTTCTGTTGTGGATATTTAATGGCAAGTCTGGGATTTTTGGTGTGATTTGGCTGTTATGAATGAATAATCCTGACACACCCATTGCCAGGAAATGGCCCTGAAAACCTGACTGCAGCTCGGCGTGCCTCAGCCCTCCCCAGGCTTTCCAGGCTGTGTCCATGGTTCCCTGCCCCAGTGCTCCTGGGAAGCGCCTACAAATACCCACTGGGATGAGAAGTCCTCATTTTCAGTGGTTGATAGTAGAAGTATTTGCATTCCCTGAGACAGCTGCTGGCCCCGGAGTTTTGGGGTGGAGAGGTGGGTTGCATCCTTCCCATTCCATCTCAGTCTCCTGCACCTCAAGGAGCTGTGTCTCGGGTGGATGCAACTTCCAAAGCTGAGCTCCTCACCCTTGAGATTAAATGGACAGAACCTGGGGGAATTGTCCCCACGGGGAGCTGCAGGCCATAGTTCTATCTTTTATGGACCAGTCTTTGGCTGGTGAAGTCCTTATTCCTCCATGCCTGTCCAATCCAGCATGTTCCCAGGGCTGGCTTCAGGCCAGGGAGTTCCACCTCCCAGAAGAGCCCGTTTTGGTTGCCTTTTGAGGACTTTTTGGGTCAAAGAGTGCTGTGATGTCTGGCAATTTGGCCCCTGGCACACCCCATGGTCTGGCCTGGGAGAAGTGCTGGGAGGACAGAGCATAAACTCTGCATTTCTGCAACCCCAGGCAGTCCTGGCTGAGCCTCCCCGCTCTGGTGGGGTTACGAAACTCCAACATGGCTTTCTCTGAGATACTAATTAGGGATGGACAAACCAGAGGGAAGAAAATAAGAAATCCCTTTGCTCTCGTTGTGGGGTTAAACAAAGTTCAGCTGACTTTCTTCTTCCCCCCATGTTATTTTTCCCTTCAGTGCAGGCTTTATTCATCCAGGTTCCAGCAGGGTTGCGATGCAAAGCTGCTGGAGTGCTGTAGCTGTTGCTGTAGGATTTCCAAACCAGTCTAACCTAAATCCGAGAGTCTGTGGGACTTAGAGCAATCCCGATGTGCTCCTGGCTCTCCAAACAGGATAAATTTGTGCGTTGTGTATCCTGCAAAGACCTGGATGTTGCTCGGGGTAGCAGATCTTTATCCCTCCTTTTTCAGGTGGTGCTTGGGAGGGGTGGGGCTCAGCTTGGTGCTGTGGGATTGCTGGAGGCAGCAGCCCTTGGGACACCCACCCCAGCTTTGCTGATTCCTCCTGCAGCCAGGCAGCTTTTGGTGCTGTTGGTTAATGGTTGGACCTGACCTTAGGGGTCTTTCCCAGCCTAAAGGATTCTATGCTTCCATAAATCCTCCACTTAGAAATCCTCTCCGTGCTGCTGCCGGCCTCTGTCTGAATTCAGCTCAGCGAATACAGAACCCAAGCTTCCTAAATAAATCAGAAGAAGCGGGGAGTGAATTAACACGCCCCAGTGCACGTGGCCCTGGCTGGGCTCCGCTCCTCTCGTTTCCAACAGGAGCCTCTTCCCGCAGACCTCCCTGCCACGATGGAAACCGCGCCACCACAATGGGCTTGTCTCTGGCTAATGAAGCTCTGCATCCCACTGCAGCATTCCTCCGATGCATTAGGAAATAGTTATCATTTTTCTCTGGCACTGGGTTTGATAAGCAATTGCCTTTGGCCAAAAGCCGTGCCAAGATTTTACTGCTTGTTACGGAGCTAAAGATGTGACATTGCAACACTTGTAATTGGGATAATTTAACACCCCATTAGCAGAGAGCAGGAATGGCCCTGTCTCTTACCCGTGTTCGGGGCCATTTTTTATAAATCCAGCAGTCTTTTGGGAGAATATTTTTTTTATGAAAATATGGACACATTCCTCATTACAGTAACTCATTTTCAGACATTGAGGAGAAATATTTTTTTCCAGCATGGAAAGCGGGGAGCTGCTGTTTGTGATGGGAAATACGGAGTGAGCCATGCCTCAGTTTGGTAAACTGGGAACTAATGGGTTATGGTCCAAATCCTAAGTCTGCTTTCAGGCAAGTCTCTTCTTTTGAAGGAATTGTAAAATGAAGATGATACTTGGAATTTCATGTAGGATTCCCATGACAATTCCTGCCTGGGGACAAGGATATCTGGAGGTGGTTCTTCCTTGGGGAAGGAAGGAGAGGTTGGTGATGCCATGTCTCCTGTGCCCCTCTTTGGAGATGTGTGTCTAGAGAAGTCTAATAAAATGTTTTCTGACCTATCCTCAGAAAGGCACTACCAGGGCCATTCCAGATCTTACTAAAAGCAGAAAAGCTTGGCTGTTGCAAAGGATCCCGGTGTGAAGAAGATGCATTTCTGGTTGAGCTTTGCTTTGGAGCTCTGGAAGGGGCTCTGGATGTATTTGCGTCAGAATCCCTGGTTTTCCCTGGCACCTCCAGCCTTCTGATGTTCATGAGCACTGTGCGTGTCTGCGGGATTGAGCAGTTGGCAGCAGCAGCAGCCAAATCCAGGAGCTGTGATTAAACCTGTTCATCCTCTTGTCATAACTGGAGTGGGGTTGGGTGAAATCTCCAGAGATTTTACCATGGAACTGGTAGGTTCCTTCCTGGGGTAAGGCAGGAGAGGGTGCTTTGGGTCCAGACTGACTCTTCTTCTTCCTTCATGCCTGGTGGAGCTTCAGGACACCGAGGAGCACCAGCATGGCCAGCAATCCTTTTGTATCCCTCGGGATCATGGAATCATTAGGTTGGAAAAGAAATCCAAGATCAGCGAGTCCAACTGTTCTCCCAGCACTGCCGAGCTCAACACTGATTTGTGTCCCCAAGTGCCACATCCACACCTTCCTCCTTCATCTCTTGGAGAAGGAGCAGCTCTGGCTGTAGGGCAGAGCCCCTGGCACTGTCCCCGCTCCTGCATTTTCCAGAAAGTCACCCATTTTGTTGCTGAAATCCTGATTTAATTTAATTATCATCCAGCTCCCAAGTGGGGGAGTGCCTGGTGCTCCTGGAGAGCCAAGGCAAAGGTATGGACACAAACCAGTGGCTTGAGGTTCCCCTTTCCCAGTAGTGTTCCACCTTTTGAGGGACTGTTTAATTTTAGCCTTTTTGACGGTGCTGTTCTTGTCCTAATTAGATCCAACCTGATAGAAAAGAAGAAAAATTCACTCGAAACCTGCAGATGGGCTTTGCTCCTTCAGCAAAGCAGCTCTGGGGACTGGTTTGAGCCTCCCAGTTGGATGGGGCTGTTTGTGATTAGCACTGGGAAGGGCTGGTGGATTGTCCATCTGCTCTGCCTGAACCAGCTGTAACTGGAGCGATAACACCCAGAAAGCTCATTTTTGGCTCTGTGGTGTGAAATGACCTGATTTGCCATCATCCTGCTCGTGTTTTCAGCAACACGAAGATAAAAGGCAGCACAGATGGCTTTAAAATTCACAGGTATTGCTCTTCAAACTTGTGTCTCCTGCTGGTAGGCTCCTTTCCCTATAAAACACAGGCAACAGGGCAAATCCTGGTGAAGTGAGTTGGATTGCCTTTGTCCAACGTGTTAATCCAAGTAAAAATGGGTTTCCTGCTGCTCTGGTTGCCCAGCCCCGGTTTGCACCACGCTCGGTGTGGTGGCATCCCCTGGTCCAGCCCTTCCCTCCTCAGCCTCGGTGACTGTGCCGAACACAAACCTGGGCTGGAACCAGATTTCCCTGGTCTGTGCCACGGAACAAACAGTGCAGGTTGAAAAAGAAAAATTCCTTGGCACGAATCGGCCTGGTTTATTTGCATTTGAAAAAAAATTCTTCCCCTCCCCCTCGAGCAATAAGTGATTTTTCCATAGTGTCAGATTCTGTGATTTAATCAATTGCCTTTATAACTTGTTACAAGGTGTTTTCTTAAATTTAGCAACTCCTAAAAGCTTGGTTGTGAACACTGAGCCAGTTCTCTGCCTGGCATCAGAGTCGCAGGTCACTTCCCCCAACCCCTTGAATGCTTTTTTGGAATAATCCTCGTTTTGGGGGGGTTTTCCTAAATGTTTTTGATGCTTTGGGATATGATTGAGTGGTGGAACAGGCAGTTAATGGTTGGAATTGATTCTGGAGATCTTTTCCAACCTTAAGTCTATGATTCCCAGTAGAAAATTTCGAGCTACTCAACATTTTGGAAGCCTTGGATTTTCGAGGCAAAGGGAAGAGGAGGAATGACTTTGGAAGCTGGAATTTTTATGAAGCTCAAAAGGCCTTTTGGAGGGAGCTCCTGTCCCATGGGCTGATGTAACTCTTGGATGTGTGAGAACAATTCCTTGCTGAGGGTTTCACCTTTGTCTTCCTCTGGTGCTCTGGGTGGTACCAGTGCCCAAGTGGTGGCGTTAGTACTCATTCCCCTAATTAATCATCGCTCCTTGGGCTTGATGGGCGAGGAAATGGTTGGGAGTTTTGTTTTGTAGGGCCTCCTGCAATGCCCACAACGCTGCCTTGCCCCTGGTGTGGTGGATCATCCCACCCTTGTGAGGAGGCCAGACCCTCCTCCCGTGGGTTTTGTCACAGCCTGGAGTCTGTCAGGCAGCTCCTGTCCCCCTGGGGAGTCAATGCCAGCTGCAGCCTTGCCATGAGCAGGTTTAAAAGGAGCTGAGCTCATCCTGTGCCGAGGTGTGAGGGGGCTCCTCCCGTCCTCCTCGGGGCCATTCCATCATAACCAGGAGCCCTCTGGATCCAGGGCTCTGTGGCTTCTTTGAGCTGCGGGGCTGCTCTGCCTCCTCAGCTCCTCCCTGCCCTGAGGGCTCTGCTGCTCTGCATCAGGACCGTGGGCTCTCCTGATTTGCAATCCGACCAAGGCTTCCTCTCCCTGCTGTGGAAAAGACCTTTCCAGCAGCTCCCAAGGTCTCCAAGGGCTTCTGCTCTCCTCCAGGCTGGATTCCTGTTGGTTTTGGAGGCCCGTGTTCCCCTGGCAGCCTTCCAGGTGTATATTTAGAAAGGGAGATCATACCTTCCATCTCAGAAATAACCGATGATGACTTAATTTAGAGCATGAAAATTAAAAATTCCCTCTCTAAGTGTGGAGCATTCAGGCCTTGCAGCCTCTTGCTTGTCAGCCATGGTTTTCCCACTTGGCTGTAGGTTCCTCTTGGTCAGCTCTGGGCATCCTGTGAGTTATCTGGGAGCAGGAATGTATGGAAGGAACCACGGGGACCAGAATCTCCTCTGCTGGCACTCCCGCTGGTGTCCAGCTGTGTAACTGGGCATCAGTGTCAGAGCTGGACTCCATGGGAGACTCTGCCATTTTTAGCAGACAGATGGTTCTAAAAACAATCCTTTTTAAATCTCTTTGGATTATTAATACAACTTTACACTTCCTGTAGGCTTTTCTGGGGCACCATCAGAGAGCTGTTGGTCCGTTGCTAATAAATGGGCTGGAAAGCTGGGTAACCTCCATCCTGGCAGGGAAAATCCATCCCTGGTGTCCTTTACACAGGCTGGAGTTTGGTCCTTTGCTCGCACCAATGGTTGTGGCTCCTTTGGCAGTTTCTGCTCCTATGGGCTGTGCTGAGGATAGGATGCCTGATTCCCTCCTTTCCTCACTGCCAGGTGAGAGGCCAGGTTGGACAGGGCTTGGAGCAACTTGGGGCAGTGGAAGGTGTCCCTGCCCACGACAGGAGAGTGGAATGAGCTGACTCTTGAGGTCCCCTCCACCCCAAACCACTCAGTGATTCTGTGACTCTCTGGGCAAGCCTAGCGCAGCTGCTCAGCTCCTTTACACCCGGTTTCATTTGTAATTCTGGGGTCAGCACCAAAACTGGGTTCCTGAATTCCTTTCCTGCTGCTTGGGGCTCATCTCTTGTATTTAATAACAGGGTGGGGGGATTGGAAATGGGTTAGAGATTGATAAAGCCCTGGAGACCTGCAGGACAAAAATTCCATGTGCTGCCAGGAGAAACGCTTTCATTCCACTCCTGGAAGCTCAGGTTTCCCCACTGCTGCTGATCACACCACTTTTTTCACCTCCTCTATCAGCTGTATTATCTGAAGTGTGCTCTGAGTGAGTGCAATGTTGAAAGGGCCCAGAGTTAATTGGCAGTAAGGACGGTGTAGTATTATTAGGTGTGCCTTAATGTAACAATCTCCATTTTGGTCTATTTATTCTGTACTACTGAGTAAATGTGGAGATAAAAGAAGGTGGAATTAGCACTTCTCTTGCTTGCACTAAAGCCAAGCTGCATTATTTTTTTTCTGTGGGTTTAGGCCTAAGAGTAGCTCAGGTATGTGCAAGTTTAAACAAGACGAACCAGGGCCCCATTAAAAATTACTCTCTCCTGGATAATATTCAACACAGGATTAATAGTAAAGAGGCTGATGTCATCCCAGAGCTCCCGTGACCCTTTGCACTTCTTTAGCACATTGCTGAAAGAAAACGTTCCTGACACGCAGGGCTTGTCCTGCTGGAAAATCTGATGCTGCCATTTTTCCGAAAGCAGAGGGAGAGGTGTTCTGAGCAATGCACAAAAGAATTAATTGGGAATCAGGAGCTTAACCTGAGCAACCACCTTCTCCTCAGAATCACCCGGCTGCCGTGTCCATCCCAGCCACGTCCTGCTCCCGGACTGATGGTTCCCAGGGTATCCATCCCGTGTTCCCACAGCATGGAGCAGGCTGGGAGCACACCCGTGGTTCTCCCTGTGCAGGGGGAAGGATCCTGCTCACTGCCCTCCCTGCTTGGCAGTTCCAGCAGATGCCAGGCAAGGATGGGCTCTGCTCCCTGCTGGAACACTCTGGAGCTGAGTTGCTCCAGTCTCTGCTCTTGTTGCCAGCTGCTGGAACAGCTGGGGTTGGAGCTGTGCAGGTTTTCCAGGGATGCCAGGGCAGACACCACCATGGAATTGCTGCCAGCTCACGCCAGGCAGGAGCTGGCTGGGGGTAAAAGGGCCGTGCAGGAGTTTGGTGGGTTTAGATGGGATCAGTGATGTTACGTGGTCCCAGTGCTCTTCATGGCGAGCGTATCTTGCATTTTAGAATTGGTTTTATCTCCCTGGCTAGGCTGGGCTCTAAAACCCTGATTTGTTCTTCAAGGGCTTGACTGAGTCGTGTTCTGCACTGCACCAGCCTGGGCACTCCCAAATTGGGCTGAAAAAGGGCTGGATTAAACCAGAGCAGCGTTCTGGGCTGTGGGGTTACGAACAGGTCCCTTGATAAGGAATTGGGTGTGCTGTGAAATAATTAGGGACTCTCATCTTGGGATCTTCATAAACATTAATTAGCAGATTTCATAAGATCAGCCACCTCCTTTTCCCTGTGCCTGTAGGGACAGGTAAATGTTCCAGCTCTGTCCTGGTGTGCAGCCTGTGGCACTGGAGGGGCAAAGTGCCCTGTGCTGGTGTCAGTGCCAGAGCCTGTGTTTCCTTGTGAGACTTTAACACCAAAAGATCTGATTGTGTTACGCTTTTCCAGGTTTCTCTCCCAGGTTTCAGCACATCCAGTGCCCTGGGACAGCCTGGAGATGGGTTTGGGCAGTAAATTACTGTTAGGCAGTATCATTCTGCCTGGTTATCAATGCTGGGTCCAGCCTCTGTTCATGGCTTTTTGCTTCCAAAGATCTTTTCCTTAATGTTATCATGGGAATCCACTGAGAAGGCTTTGCTCCTCCAGGGATGCTGAAAGTCCCCTTTGGAGCTGAGGTTTGTGCTTGTAGGCCAGGAATGCCCTTGGTAACGATATCAATGCAACAACAAAAAGACATTTCCCAGCATTTTTATGCAGAAGTGACCATGAGAATCCATGTGCAAAATCATGCAAATCCTGGAGCAAACAGCCACTTCCTGCAAGGTGCATTATCTCACCCAAACTGTGCTTCACCTGATGCGGCCCTGCAGGGAGATCAATCCAGTTTGAATCATCCCAAAAAAGCTGCTTTTGCGCTTGTGATGTTTCACTACTTAAAGCACCACAGAGGCTCTTAGAGCAGCCACTTTGGTGTGAATTTCTTTTAAATAATGCTTAGGAAACTGCTAATGATTAATCAGCACCAAAGGCCCTGTCTTAACCTCATCAGGTGAGTGAGTAGCAAATATTTTAACCCTTGAGTAGCACAAGTGCCCGAAGGTGTTTGATTGCAGACTGGTATTTGGTTTGGGTATAAAATAAATGGGAGAGAAGATAAGGGGATAATGGAACAGGAGATTGATGTGGTTTCATATAGGGTTGGTGAAAAGCACCATGGTTATTGCCCATCAGCTCTGCTCTTGGTGGAGCCCTTGGGTGTGGGGAGGTGGGATCACAACTCTTGAGCTGTGGCAGTGCTGGGCTTGAAATCCTGATTTTTTCTGTTTTTTTTTCCTTTACAAACCTGTTTAGCTCAGTAGGTGAATAGAGGCAGCTTGGAAACTGGAAACTTTCTTATTTCTCACGGATTTCCAAAGCTGTGCTGGAGAGGTGGCTTCTCTGGCCTGTGCTTAGCTGGGGCTTGACCTTCTGTGCTCCTTATTGCAGTTTCCTCTCGACAGCTGACACAGAGTTGCAAAAATCCTATTTATTAAGAGAAATACTCTTAGTTTTTAATGCAGGCTTCAGCAGATTAGCTGGAAAGGAGATGGGGCAGAGCTCACCCTTGATGAGAAGGGAGCTGTTGTCTCAAGGGCATGAGAGGCTGTGATGGACCCAGCAGGAGGGATTTCTGCTCGAAACAACTTCTGTGTTTTGGGAAAGGAGCCCTGAAAAGTTGCTCTTCCCCTGCTCAGGGTGGTGCTGCTGTCCTGTGTGGGGCAAGGATGCTGCCTGCCTGGTTGTTAGAGGATGCCACCTTTGGTTTAGAATTCCTGGCTTGGAGGATGCTGCATATTTGATTATATTTTTTCAGTTCCAGGTTGGTCACCAATTACAGGATTTGCCTTTGCTGTGGCAGAGACAGAGGAGCACTGACGCTGTTCCAGGGGTGATTCCTGCAGCTCAGGGTCCATGCTGGGATCTGGGTGATAAAAATGAAGCCTCACAGAGAGTGCTGTTTCCAAAATGAACTTAAACTGGCCCAAACTGAGTCGAACAGGATGACGGCTGAGCAAAAGTGAATGAGGCTAAAACCGTGGTGTCTTGGCTTTTGTGGCTCAGGTGAAATCCCAACATGCCAACAGGGATTGTTCCTTTACTTGTCCCCATGGGTATTTTTAAAGCCTAACATTATAAATGAGGGAGCTGATGTGTTTTACAGAATCTCTTCTATGATTTTTGGGGTGGTTTTTTGTGAATTCATACAAGGTTAAAGAATTAATGAGCCCCTGAGTTCTCTGAGAGCATCTGGAGAGCACAAGGCTCAGGAATGGTTGGATTTGATGATCTTGGAGCTCTTTTTCCAACTGAAATGATTCTATGATTTTGGAGAAATAAACCTGGCTTTTCTAGTATAGATTTCTTCTTTGATAATCCTAATCTTGGTGGTGTTCCCAAAGCCTTACCAAAGGCTTTGAAACATTCGGTCTAAAATGTTTGTTCCTGGACCAAAGTCGTCATCCCTGGAGTGACTTCACTGAGGCTCGTGGGCCCAACAGGAAAAATCTGGGCTATTTAAGGCTGCAAATCTCTGCAGTTCTCAGGAACTCGCTCATGTGTACAAACAGCCCAGATGAAATCAGCAGCAAAAACATTCTGTTTCTCTTGGAAGCTGTTTACAAAACATTTTGGCAGTGCTGGAACCAGGATTTATTTGTGCAGAGAGGCTGCAATGTCAAAAAGCAGAGCAGTGAGAGCAAGGATGGAAGAAGGCAGCCACTCCTGCTTCCTGAACCCTGCACCTGGGTGGGTCTGGATCCTCCTGGAAAATCAAGGTGCTGGGATGGAGATTGGCACGTTTATATTGAATGTGAACAACCAAGCTGCAGCCTGAGGCAAAGGGTATCTGGGTAATAATCCAGACAGGCCAGTCAGGGGTTAGAGAGGAAAACTCCAGAGTGGAATTACTTCTTACAGATTTCTGGGAGTTTTCCCATTTTTAGCTTGAGCCTTAAGCGAACACTTCAACCAGCCAGAATAAATCTGGAGAGTTCTTGCCCTGTTTCACTTGTGGTCAGCATTGAAAAACCTTTTGGAAACGAACTCAAGGAATTCCTGCTCTCTTTGGGGGAGCTTGGATAAAGACATCAGGGGGATAGAGAGGGACCTCTGGCACAAGGGGAGAGATCCCTGTGCCGGCGGCAGAGACATCCTGCGCTGAAGGGGCTGAGGGATGATGGAAGTGGCATTTGGGATGTGTCTGATGTGGGTTTCTCTGACAAAACGGGTTCAGCTCTCCCAGGTTCTGGATCCTGAACGTTTCTTCCTGCTGAGCAGCCTCAGCTGGCAGCTTCAAAGGCTGCGCAGCCCAAACCAAAAACCTCAAGAAAGGATTCAGCCACGAGAAAACCCAGAGGCCACGTGCCGTGCATATGTCTGATAAACCACTCCCAAATTTGTTCCTATCAAGCTTCAAAAAAAGGCATCTCATGGTTTGCATTTCCCTTTTCCTGTCAGAAAGCCAAAAATGCAATTTTCAGGCCACGCCTCCGTGTGCAAGTTGCAATAACTTATTGAAATCGGTTTGGGCAATGCTTTAAGCAGGTGCTGGCCCCTGGTGTGGCTGCTTGGATTGAAACCATGGATCAGGGCTCTGCTGAGACCTCTGCCTGCAGGGCAGGGATGGGCAGGGAAGGGGAACGGCCACTGATGCCATCAGCTGTCCTTTAGGGCCTGGAGGGAGCTTGGATTTTAGGCTGGGACTGCCCAAGAATTAGACTTTGGAGGGATCAGAAGGCAAAGCAGCGACTGCCTGATGCTTCCAAACCTCAGCTTGACTTCCCTGTGCAGGGATAAGAGCAAAGCCTGGCTGGGGCATGTGCAGAGGAGGGGCTGGGCTGCCTTTTTGGTGGGAAAAGCTTTTCTGTGCTGTGACAGCCAGGACGGGAAGCCTGGTGGGAAGCTCTGGTGATGGTTTCAACGCCTCACATTGAGAGCAGAAGCCTCTGAGATAAAACAGGAACGTGTTCTGCAAGTTGCCATTAGCACACAGTCGGTGACTTTGCAGATGGTTTGAATTCCTCCTGATCAAATGGGGAGGGTGAGATGGGAACCCTGACTGGAGCTGTGCTGCAGAGCCTGGAGCTGGTGGGATTCCATAGGCCCTGACAGATGTTGGTCACTAGACTTTGGGAATGCTGGGGGGGGAAATAATCTCAATTTCACAAAAGCCAGTGGTTTTTCCTTTGGGAGAGGAGCATTCCCTGGCTCTGGGATCAGGAGCTTTGCTTGGGCTCTGCCCATCATCAGGAGAAACCTGATTGATGAAGGTCATGGCAGTTACCTGCAGCTCTTATCTCCCAAAAGCTGGGAGTGAAGAGAAGTGGAAGGAACAAGTTCCCTGTGCTGCTCTTGGGGTGGGAGAGCCTTTGGAATGGGGCAGCAGCTCGTGGCTGACCTCACACGAACCCCAGTGGTGGGGAATCTGGGAATGGAGGGATTTGCAGGCTGGAGCTGACAGACAGAGGAGCTGTTACAGTGATATCATGTCCTGTTTGCTTCCAAACCTTTGTCAGCCATGAATTTCCATGGGCAATTGTCGCTGCACTTCAGCTGCGGGGCTGCTCTGGGGCAGATTTATTGGGGCAGGGCTTTATTGCATCTGTCAGAATAACGGGGTCTTTGGGGACAGCAGCACAGACCTTTCCCCTGTGGAAGGGTAAAAGACGTGGGTGAAGCACAGGGCACGTCTGCAGTTGGGATTTTGGGGTTGGATCTGGCACCCTGAGCATGGGAGAGGCTTCAGAGGCACCCCAGAGAGTGTGGGGAGCTCTGGGTGAGCCTCAGGGTCACGGGGTGGGTTTGGGGTGCTCGCACAGAGCAGCTTCTTCCAAAGCTGGGGAAAAGGTGGAAGGGAAATTCTGGTGCTCGATTTGGCATGAGGAGGGAGTGTCAAATATGGACACGTGAGTGAACTCCTGAGGACATTTTGGGGTTTGTAGGGTGATGCTGGGGGTGGTGGTGGGAGAGCTGCCTGTGTGACCAGCGCTGAGCAAGGGGAAGGACGTGTCCTGGCCTGTCTGGACTAGCTTGGCCCTGGGCCACCTGCTGCTGTCAGGCTGGGAGAGACTTCTTGCCCTGTTTATACAGCACTGGAGCATCCCTGGTGCACCCACTCTCTCCCTGGGGCAGTCTCGTGGATTTTAACGCCAGAAGAACTGTCAGGTCCTGGTTATCCCCCTGTATTCCCTGCAGGATTTGCCGTATTGAAGCTTCACAGCCCAGTGAGATGCTGGTGACCAATGGGCAGGTGGCTGGAGGGCAAGTTTTGTTTAAAAAATACAGCCCCAAAAGGACGCTCTGTCTGCCCCTTGGCCCTTCCATGCCCCCAAGGGAAGGTGCCTGACCCCGTGGGGTTTTGGCTCCTAAAAGAGCAAAGATTTGACTCCAAGACCCCACTGTTTTAAATATTATGGCCTGATCTTCAAGCAACTTCTTATCTTGTACTTTGCCTTGATCTAGGAGGGAAATCCTTTGTCTGTGTGTCACTGAGCACAATCAGTTCCCAGTGTTCTGAACACCAGACACGCTCTGGTTTCAGCCTTTGGCCCTGAGACCTGAGATTTGCTTGTATTTACAAGCCCAGTAATTGCTGTCCTGAACCTGTTATCAGCAGAGATACATGCAAGGGAAATTGCAAGGTTATGGTTGAAGCTTGCAGGGTTTTAGACTAACAAATATTTTAGCCTGAAGATATATTCAGCTTGGTTTTGCTTTTAAGTGGCTCTGGGTAACATGAGAAGTTGCCTGTCAAATTTGATGGGGTCAGTAAAATTCAAGCATGTTCGACTGTAATTAACATTTGAAAAGAATTTGCTTAGGAATTAGCTGTTGGCAGTGCAAAGCAGCTCCTTGTGTGGAAGCAGAGCTGCCCATCAGGGTCCATCCTGTCCTGGGCAGTGCAGGAAGGGAGAACCAGCCTTTACCACTTGTCATTCCTGACAGTTACTCCAGGGTTCTTCATGGGATGCTGACTGGATCAACCACAAGTGTCGGCTCTGTGCCATTCAGGAACTCCACGATCATCCCAGCCCTCACTGAGGGGAAAAGACATTTCTGCACTGATGGGGGTGGGATGAACTTACAACTAGAAGTGTTTAAAGAATGGTCTGGAGGCTGAGTGGTCACTTACTGCTGCGTGTCCGTGGGATAACTGCTTGTCCTGCTGGGAAGTCTCTCCAGCAATCCCAGAGTGGTGCTCGGTCTCCAGCCACCGCTGCTGGTGGAAGCAGGAGCAATTTGGGTTGTGATGTCACCTGGAAATCCTCCCTGTGGGCTGGTTCCTTGCTGGGCTGAGGGACTCATTCCTGATGGGACCTTAGCCAGGTCTGGGCTCGAGGGGGCCGTGCCAGCCACGGCGTGACTCCAAATCAGCCACCAGAGAGCCCCTGGGACGCTCCTGGTCCTGGCTGGGGACAGCAGCAGGCAAAGCTTCCCATGGGGTTTGATGAAGGAAAGCTCTGCTCTTGTGTATCAGAATAACTGGTAACTGAGAAAGGGGCCACCTCAGAAAAAATGGTTTCTGGTTCTTTTTCCTGTGGTTCCCAGCTCTTAAAGCTGTGACAGTGCACTGTGCTTGCTCCTGCCCACGGATGAAAGGCATCAGAGTGTATGGCCCAGCGCAGATGTGAAATAGAGAAGTCCCCAACTTGGCTTTGGCCTGGTCATTTGTCACTGTAAAGACAAGCAAAGTTTCATTTTTTCTGAGTGGCAGTAAAATAGCCCTTTGTCATCGTCACTTACTGACAACTACTCAGACTTCAGATTTCAAAGCATTCAGGAAAGGAAAATCGGTTTCATTGAGATCACAGGGAAAATGAGGTTTCAGTTTATCAAAGCTCTGGCAGTTTGGCTCAATTTGCCAAATCCTTCCCTAATAAATAACTCGATGGGCTTTGTCAGGGAACAATAGTGTTACTTAATAGTGCTCTGTAATTAAGGCTGAAATTGTACTGATAGACACCCAAAGGCTTTGTTGGTCGGTGTGGATTAGAGCTGCAGGGAAAGGGAGCTGGTTTGGAGAGGCTTAGAGAGCAGAGATGACTTCTGAGAGCTGAAGGTGCCATCCCTAAAATGTTAAACCCCGCTGTGCCTCAGAGCTGCTTTCCTACTCTGAGTAAGACAATGTGTGCTTGGGGTATGGGCAATTAGAAGAGGTTTTTAAATTTGCTCTACAATCCAAACACGAGTGAGGACTTGAAAATGGGGAGCCAAGTACTGGAGATGTTGGATGGGCAGCATTTCTGGTAATTAGGCTCATTAATGTCCCAGCAGCTGCTAATGCTGGGGATAGATGATGCTAATTAAGAGCATTGGCTTTGTTTTCTCCTTTATGACTGGTGAGAGTTGGTGGGGCTTGGAGCAACCTGGTCTAGTGGAAGGTGTCCCTGCCCATGGAACGAGATGATCTTTAAGATCTCTTCCAATTGATTCTGCCCTCCTGAACATCTCCCAAAAAACCCAGTGGAGAAAAAAACCAAAACCAACAAAAAAAACCCCAAAAGAACTGCATGGAACTCCATTTAAACAGGGATTTATGGGCTTTTCCCCCAAATTCCCTTTCTGGTTTTTGGAAAGAGTGTTGTGCCCTCTGTGCTTGCTTGAGCAGGGCCCTGGGGCTCAGCTCTCTAAACACAACTCTCTGGGAACATCTGTAGTGCTCATAATCAGAGCAGCTGTGGCCTCGTCACTTCATGGCTTTGAATGCTTCATCTTTAGAGGCGTCAGAGGGTTGGGAGGCTGAATGCAGGAGGATCTGTGAGCCCTGCACTGAGCCCAGCATGATCTGCAGCTACTCACGGTGCTGTTGTGAGCCACATGTGGAAAGGGCCGAGGACATGGGCTCCTCTCTTCCTGAGCACAGAAAATCCACCACAAGGTCCCAGACCTGTCACACCTACCCAGGGCAGCTGGTGCGGCCCCAAAGCAGCGTTTGGGCTCTTCTTAGCTCTGCCAGACGTCAGCCTGGATAAGGGAAACACTCGTGGGATTTATTCCCTAACCAGGGCTCTATGGGGCCAGAAAAAATCTGCAGGGATTGTGTCGTTCCTGTGTCACCCCCACGTTATCAGAGCTCTACAGACACAACATTGTTCATTGCACCGAGCCCGGTGCCAGGCGGGCGCTGCAGCTCCTCTGCCAGCATCAGCTGTGGGCAGTGGTGATGCTCTTTTTTTTCAACCAAAATTCTCCTTCCCTTGGGGCCTAGCTTGAGGAGGGGTCCCTGCTGGTGGTAAATCACCATGGTTTTCCCTTTGCCCAGGTCCTTTTCTCTGGCAAAAAGCAGATGGCAAAGCCTGATCCCAGCTCCAACCCCACTGGAGAGCTAAACAGAGCAAAGGGCATCTTAAGCCCTTGTTACTTTTTATGATAAACCAGTGAAATCTCAGCTTTAATGCCACAGAAACGCAGATGTGCAGAGGTTGGAGCTGCACACCCAGCCACCGCCTTCCCAAGGGCTTCCCTGCGTGGGTTGTGGTGGCTGGGCTTGGGAATTCGGTCCCATGCAGGAAAGCAGCTCTTGCTCCTCTGTGCTGATGGCTCCAAACTGCCAGAATCCCTTGGGAACAGATTCCTGCTGCTGAGCTGGAGGGGTTGGCTTGTTGGCTGAGAGCTGGTGGCCCCCAGCTGGTGTCTTCCAGGGGTCCAGCAGCTGATCTAAGGGTCCGTATTTGGGTGCGTGCCACCTCCTGCCCTTTCTGGTGGCACTCGCTGTGCGTGGATGCCAAGTCTTTTCTGAGGGACTCTTCCAGCTCCTGGAGAACCAGATAAACCAAATTTATCTGTCCTGTTTTATGTGACTAAGGAACTTTATCTCATGTACCTTGTCTGCTGAGGCCGCCCTGTGTGTCTGACCGTGCACTGGGTGGGAATGAGCGGAGTGTGGTGGGGTCAGCTGGCCCTGCCCAGACTCTGGGAAGGGAGATTGGCCTGTGCTGCTGTGCAGAGGCTGTTGAACCCTGCTCTGGCTCCCTGGTGCTGTGTGGCTGCTCCACAGACCTTGTTTTCACTGCTGACACTGTGCTGGGGCTCAGCTCCAGGTGGCTGAGGCTATCTTTAGGATTTCCTTGGAGCATTTTCTTGGGCAAACACGCTTTGCTTCCGCATCACCAGCTCAGAGCTATTTGGGCTTTCTGATGCTATCTCTTCTGAGTTAGTTTACCTTCCTCACCGCCTCAGGGATGTGGCAGGGGGGATTTCTAAGTCTGGTTGCTGTCTTGCAAGGCTGATGTTGGGAAAACCCACCTTGGTTTTAGAGCTTTCCTCTGGATCTGCCACTTCCACGGTGAAATGGCAAGAAGTCTTCATCTCCACAAGGAGTTTATCTGAGTGGCACTGACGAAGCCAACAGAGGGTCTGGTTGGAACGGACACGGGAAAAGTGGGAGTGAAGGGTCCTTCGGGGTGGCGGGTCAAGGACGAGCCAGGGCTGGACATGTGGGAGTTGAGCACAATAGACACCCATTTGGAAACTTAATCCTTTAATTTCCCCTCATCGAGTGGGTCAAAATAATATAATAAAGGCTTTCTCATGGTGATGCGAGCTGTAATTCAGGGCAGCCCTTTTTCATTTCACATTTTCCCCTGCATAAAGTTACTGTCTCTTGTTCCAGAGGCAGCAGCAGCAGCATTTGAGAGCAGTAATGAGCGGCCCTGGCAGGACTACAAAGGGCTCCGGAGGAGCAGGTACGCAGGGGGGGATGAGGTAAGTGGTGTCGTTTGGGTGAAATAGGTGTGGAAAGTGCACTCTGCGCACGTTAGGCTTCAAAGCCAGCAATAATTACTGCGTTTGAGACTGTATCAGCACCCGGGGCTGCCATTCAAGTTGGACAGGAATTCTTTGTGTAGGGCTTTTGTTCTCCAGACATCCAAGCTCCCCGTGGTTCACCCCGGCGCAACCGAGGAACGCAAGGGGAAGTGTCGTGGCTTTGAGCTGGAGATGGGTCTGTGTGGAGCCCTGGCTTTGATGCATTCATCGGGGTTGCCCTGTGAATATGACTGGGCTGTAATTGCGTTTAATGGCAAAACCATGAAAGGAGAAAATAAGTGCTGGGGTGGGTGGCAGCAAGACGGATCTTGCGCGGTGCTGGCACAGTGGCTCCTGGCAGGGCTCTGCTCTGGGTCTGCTGCTCTCGGTCTCATCTCTTGTCCTTCTGCTTCTGTGGTCCCTGCAGAGGCTTGGAGTTCTGGTGGTGGTGTGAGGCTGGTGACTTCCAGATGATGTGTGCTTTATTCCATAAGCATGTGCTAAATAGGGGTCTTTTGGTGGGTAGAGCCAAAAAATAGCTCTCGAGTGGGTTTTGTGATGGATCTCAGTGAAGGAGGTCAGTATGTGCTTGTTTTACAGAAAGGAAATGGCTGAAGTGATTTACGTTTATCACTGGCTTGTTAGTGACCCAGGACAAGGAAAATGCTTTGATGTACTGAGTTGGAGCTACCCAGCTCCATCACCCCTGTGACTGCCCTTAAGTGCCTAAACCTTGAGGTTCCTGCACAATCCCATGTGAATCGATGTCCCCCTGAGCCTTCCGAGTGGGCTGCAGCCTCTCCCAGGAGCTCCTGTCCCCTCTCCCAGGGAGGGATTCCCAAAGTGGCTCAGATGTCAGCAGTGCTGTCACTCTTGTTCTGGCTGAGCTGTGACTGCTCAGTGCCACCCCAGAGCCGCAGCCTGGCTGTCACCCATGGGGAGAATGTCCCTTTTTGCAAACTGTGGGGTCACTTTTCCTGCTGCGGGGGCCGGAGCACACAAAGGCGGCCTCAGCCGCCGCCTCAGCCGCCATGGGCAGTTTTATCTCGGAGCAGCGCAGGGAACCGATCTAATCTCTCTGCAGAGGCCTCCAC
>VZTA01020395.1:257380-308781 GCA_013398855.1 Mohoua ochrocephala
GGGGCGGGGGTGTCACCAGGGGTGGCCGGGGGCTCCTGGAAAGGCCGGGCAAACCCAACACAGCCGAGCTTGTCCGGCGGACAATAAGGGATGTGTTGTGGCAGCATGAATGGGCTGAGCCAGGGGATGTCAAATGTTTACTCTGGGTTTCCACAGGGCGGTCAGATGAGGGCCGAGGCCTCTGCTCCTCCTCCAAGTGGCGAAGGCCGCTGTGGGAGCATTGGGATCATCGAGCTGGTGGGATGGGCTTGGAGAACCTGGGCCTTTTGTGCCACCTTTGTGGCCTAAACCAGGTCTCACACAAAGCCAGCAGGAGTAAGATCCTGGAATGGTTTAGATTGGGAACGATCTTAAAGATCATTCGGTTCCAACCCCTTGCTATGGACAGGGCCGGTGACAGATGTCATTGTAGTTGGTGCTTTGAGGATCCCATTGTCCTGCTCAAACCCTCTCTCTCAGGCTTCACTTAACCATGCAACCATCCATCATTAATTCCATTGTGCATCCTAATGCCTCTCAACATTCCTGGGTCTCCTATTCCCAGTGGTAGGATTGGAGAGATGTCCACGCAGTTTCCTTGGTTTTTTATGGTACAAGCAGCCCCTGTAACCCTGCGGATAAGAGGATGTGGTGAAATCCCTGCTCTGAGGTGGATCCAAGTGGTGCAGAGACATCAGCGTTCTCTGACATGTTCCTGGGGCAAGTGAGGCATTATCAGGTGAGACCAGAGCCCTACGTTGTGCCAGGGGCCAGTGCCACCAGCTTGGTGGCCCCTGTGCCAGCTGCCCAGAGCGAGGGGGTTTGCAGCCCCCAGACTGTGACTCATGCCTTGTATCTGCTCCTCCTGCCAATGCTAAATCCCATTTATTAGAGAGAACTTCACAGGCTTTTAATGAGCCTTCCTGAGCTTAATTTACAACTTGGGGAAAGATAGACAAGGTGACAAAGTGAACTGAAATATGAAATTACTTTAATTGCAGAGGAGGACAGTTTATAGGCTTCAGAATCCAAGTCATTTATTTTAATGATCTCCTCTGCCCTCAACACATAATTACCATTCCCATTCCGAGCTGGTTTCAGGAGAGGTATGCAGGGAAAGCTGGTTGGACCTGTTCAGGCGGCAGAACTTTTGGCAACTCATAATCTGAGATGAAAAATGAATTAAAAGCAAAATATATTGTCATGTCAGAAACAATTTTTACTTAAGGCACGCTGGGTTTTGCTTCGTTTCCTGGAGACAGCTGTGGTCCATCTGCAAGCAGCAGTCCGAGGCACACGGCACTGGTTGAGTGCCTTTCCAACCCTACATGGTAAAACACTTGGAGAATCCCTGGGAGTCGACACAGGGGCCAAGGGGTAATGTGACCTCTGGGGGGAGGAGATGGAAATGTTTCATTTCCCTGTCGCTCCTTGCATCGTGAGTTGGATGTTCGGGGTGGTAATAAAAAAATACGGACTTTGAGGAATGGATGCAGCTTTTCCTGCATGGATATCTGATTTTGGCTGGTCCTACTCGAAACCAGCTGGAGTTTTTCAACCCCTGTGGAAGAGGGGCTGTCTGTGAGCAGCTCCAAGCTGTTTTCATGGAGTTCAGGTCCTTCAGTGTGAAAAACTGGATGTTGCTGGAGTCTCTTGTGGGTGTTTGGGCACATGGACATTTCGGTGCATCCTGACTTCTCCGATGTGGCTGCTGGGGGTGTGATTTGAAGGAGGTTGTGTCGTAATTACCCAGCTTGGCTTGGCTCTGCCTTTGCCTCTGCTTCTCCAGTGTCCAGGAGCTCTCCAGCTGAGCTTGGCCTGGCTTCCTCAGAGTTAAAACTCTGATGTCCTCAGAAACCTGAGCACCAGGCCCGGCTTTTCCTCTGGCAGGGTGGGAAAGTGGGAGGAAATTGGGTGTAACCTGAGGAAGCTGGAAAGCAAAGATGAGCCCAGGCTGGTGGGGCTCGTGCCAAGGAGCGGGTTCTGAGCCAGGCTGATGCACCTTCCTGCAGGGAAAGGAGGTGAAAATACATTTTTCTTACAGGGATCATTAAGTTCCTTGGATTGGACAGTTGTGGCATGGAGTTTCTTGATTATTTTCAGATTTTTATTTTTTTTAAACCACAAGGATGGGTTGTGGACCCAGTGATCAGAGGAGTCCTTAAAGTCTGTTAGCTCTCCATGTAAAGCAGTCATGAATATGTGGCACAATGGGACAAAATCCAAAGGCACCTGGACTCTCCATCCACCTGCTGGAATAGGCTGGCTGGGATTTCACGTGGCCCTGGCTGGAGTCCTGCAGCACCAGAAATTGGGGTTTCAGGGGTGCTGTGGGACTTGAGACCCAAAATCCCCCACAAGAGTCTGTGAACTGCATGTGCCCAGGGGCACAGCAGCTTGTCCCAGTGCTGGTGAGTTGCTGGAGTGGAAAGTTAAGGATGTCCAAGCTAATGTTTCCCAAAGTTGGCACTTTGGCATCTTTGAGCTTGATTTGGTTTTTAAAAGATTGGCTGCTGGACAGTGTGGAGCAGGTAGAACTGGCACTGGTACAGCTCTGGGTTTGTGGCTACTGCTGCTCTGGCCTTTAAGGCTTAACAAGAAATAGCAAATTAATTTTCCTGAGTAGCTCAGCCTCCTCGGCCAGATCAGTCTCCAGAATGAAGTGCTCCTGGCCTGAAGGAGAAGTGTGACATTCCTCCCCAAAACAAAATATCACAGGTCCTCCATGCGCTCACCCCAGCACAGCCTCTCTGGCCCGGCTCCAGTGCTGCCTCCAAAGTATTTGCTTTAAAACCACACTTTAAAAAAAGCTCTATCCAAAAGAATGTGAAGGATGCAAAGTTTAGGTCTTAAAATTGGGAAACAGCACAATAAAGCTGCTTTTGTAAACTTCTTTCAGCCTCCTTGTGCAATAACCCACCCTGCTTCCCAGCCCGCTTTCTTCTCTCTGCTGCCGCTGGCCATCAGTGGAAGAAGTGATGGAAAAAGAGGCCATATGGCCTTTTCATGCTGTTTTTCATGCTTGGCAGCATCGTGCTGCCAGCAGCTGGGAGCTGGGCTGGGAAGGGGGATGCTCCCGTTGGACTCGGTGTAGCCATGGGAATGGGGTGTGATGTGCTGAGGGGAGCTCGGCTGGGTGTGGGGAAGTGCTCAGGGGGCAGATGGTGTTTCCTGGTGTGCATCTGCCCTGGGACAACGGGAGCTTTCGAAGCAGGGAGGGTTCTTTGGGAGTGAATATGGAGAGGGATGGCTGGGCTGGGTGATGCCCAACCTGAGCTCAGTCACCAGGGTGCTCAGGCCTGGCCTCCCCTTGGCCATTCTCCTGGGCTTCCTTTGCTGATCCCTGCTCCTGGGAAGCCTCACAAACGTTGCACCAGGATCCTCTGTGCCCAGGGCTGGTTGTTCTTGGTGTGCAGGTGCCCAAATCCCATCAGCAGTGTCCCTTTTCCCTCCTATCACTGGTGCAGCCAGTCCTTGGTGCAAAGGGCTTCCAGGACAGGCTCTCCTGGATGTGTTTTTGCCCAGGTCCTGGGAGGGTCATGAGTGAGAAAAACATCTCAGACTGGCTCCTGTCTTCCTTTCCACCAGCCCCTACTTTTTAGGGAAAACATATTTTGTTTGTTTGTTTTGATGTTCAGAGGTTGAGGGGGGGTTTTCTGCTTTCTTTTTATTTTTTTTTTTTTTACCTGAAGGAACAGCAGTTTCCAGACAATTCAGACTTAGGAAGTGGGAATCAAATTTCTTTCTTAATCCTGTGGGGTTTTTTTAAATGAGGGTGTGTGAACTACAAGAAGGATCTTGTTCAGCCCCTCGCTCGCTGATTTACGTCCAAGCCAACAGAGCAAGGCTTGGAACTGCGAGGCTGCTGGGGAAAAAACAGAAGTAGAGGGAAGGTTGTGGGATTGGTGGTGCTGCTCAGCAAACAGAAAGAGGAAAAGGAGAGTGATTTCTCATTCTGCTTCCTAACTCCAAACACAACCCAAAGTTTTTATAAACTTTCTGCTCAGGTTTCAGGAAACTGCAAATGAAACTGCATTCCTCTGTGTGTTGGGCTTTTTTTTTTTTTTCCTTTTGCCCTCTTTCTTTTTGAGACGTAATAAAACATCATCACCTACAAGGCTGTGGCCTTTAAAAGTATTCTCCGGAGGGCAGGCGAGGAGTGGAGGCGGATTGACTGACAGCTGGAATAAAGCCTCTTTATTATCTCTGGGATTATAATTTCTCTCTTTCTGGGTGTTGGAACAGCAGGAGTTTGGTGTTGTCTCTGTTCTCACTGGCTTCTCCTGTGCACTCCCCGTGCTGTGGTGTCCGTCCCCTCCATCAGCTGAGGACGTTGAACTTCTCATCACCTAGCAAATAGTGCTTTTGTCCAGAACTGGAAGGCCTTGAGTGTAACTAGTGAGAAAAAGACAAGCTGTTAAATAAGAATATAAAATTAGGAGGAGCAGGGCTGGACCAGGAGTGGGGACGGAGCAGGATGTGGTCACAGCACCGTGTGGCTGCAGGGGCTCTGTCCTTCACCAACTCCTTTAACTCTCTACACTGGTTTTGGGGGCCAAAGCTTGCAAATCTCTGAGCCAGCAGCTCTTCTGGAGCTGCAGCTCCCAGGCTTGTCTGGAGGGAGCAAAGAACAGGGAAATAGCAGAGCTGGAGGTAAAGACAAATGGGATAATCTTTAAAGGCTCTCATGAGCCATGGCTGTGGCTATTTTAAGCAATTAAAGGATGGGCAGTGGGATGCTGATGGGGCAATGTCTCTCCTGCAGTTCCAAGGCAGGAGAAGGAATGAGGGGTGCCAGGCGGGGCAGGACTGGATTGGGGTGGTGTGGTCTGTAATGTGCTTGCTGGAAGGTCTGGGCCCGCCTTTTTGGGTGACTTCTGGAGTTTTCCTGGTGTCCCTGTCAGGACAGGGGAAGGGGTGGGAGGTATGACTGGGTTGGGTGTGATCTGGCACGGCCCCCTTTCCTCAGTGCACTCCTGCTCCTTGGCACAAACCCATCCATGGGCGAGGAAATTCCTGCTGTGGAGGGTTCTTGGAAGCCAAATTCTTCTTAATAATTAATCTACAGGAAGAATCCAGTGCATGTGTGTAAAAATGACCTTGAGATGTTGTGTAGGCTCAGCACGTCATGCCTTAGACCTCCTGGGACTGGAGGTGCTGACCATGACCGAGGGCAGACCCCGCTGGAGTGTCCTTTGTGCCTCGTTGCCACCCCATTAACATACTCCTGGCATCTCCTTCCCATCTGGAAATGGGGACAGCGCTCTGGAGAGGAGCTGGACCTCTGAGGGACCCAGAGAGTCCAGCCAGGCCCTATGTGATGGGGAGCAGCCCCTAAAAGCAACCAGTGCCCAGCACCAGGGACCCCAGAGGGCTCAGCAGAGGCTGTCAGGACACTTGGTTAATTAGAGAAGCCCCGTTACTGGCAGACACGGGGTATATTTATTTTTAAAGCCTGTCTGACAGTGAGAACAGGCCTCTGGCCAGAGATCTGAGGCCTTGGCTATGTAATTCAGCTGAAAAAGGAATTCAGCTTTCTTCAAACCAGAGGCCCATGTCCCATCTCCTCCCTGCCAAGGAACGGGCACGAGCAGGGAGCTGGGAGGGGTCAGGGCTGTTATTTACGCAAAGTTTCCGCCTCCTTCCTTCCTTCCCACCAACTCCCCGTGACCCAGACCTGCCTGGTGAGGAAAACTGCTCCCCAGCCTTGCCAGTTCTGGGATAAATAGGTCATCCAAAATATGCAAAAGCCAGTTCCAAGTCTTCCAGCAGTTAGAAAGACCTCAGAAGTCTTTGGATGCATGAAGCCTGTGCTAATTGTGTTATTTCCAACGTGGATTTTGAGGCTCTGGGACCTGTGGAAGTAAGGTCTTCCACAGCAGTCCAGGGGCAGGGATTTGGCAGAGGAAGCCAAACACCATTTCCAGCTTTATTTCACCCATTTGCTCACTCGGACCTTCTCCGTGGTGGTGGCAGCTGTGTTCTGCATCCTCCCAAACCCAGGGTTTTATCCCTCCCTGGGGATGGGGGCTGTAATCTTTCAATTAAAGCAGAGCAGAGTCCAGCCAAGGATGTCTTCATTTAAACCTCAGTGATGCCTTTAACCTCGGGAAGTGGAGCTGCCAAATTTTGCTGGATGATTGAGGATGATATAGGAGGGTTTCCTTGAGGAAACTCTCCAGCATCCTGCACTGACAGATTTATGGGGTTTGCTCTGACTACGCAAGGCACCTCTAGAAATAAGGGGGGAGGAAATATGCCACGGAGCTGTCAAACTCTGCCTGCCCGTGTTCACACATCCATGCTTTCACTCTCCTCCCAGCTTGATTTTGCTAAAATGCTGAAATCCTTGTGGTTTTTCAAGATTTTTTTTTCCTCCTCATAAATTTTCTTCTAAACGCTAACAAGCTGCTTTTCTTGCTGCTGAAGTGATGGTACCATCTGAGGAATCTGCAGTTGGTGTGAGCCTTGGGCAGGGTGGATCAGGGCTCTTCACTTGCTTCAGCTTGATTTCAAATTGAGCCGTTGTTTTGAAGTGTTAAAAGCAGGTTTTGAGTTGTTTTTTGCCTGATATCACAACTGTGTATCCTGTAGTGTGAGAGTCTGAGCCAGATCAAAAGGAAATGATAGCTAAGGTAATAATATTGCTTTATGTTCCTTGTTTTCATCTCTGTGTTCCACAAACTTCTGCTCTCAGTGAATGTTTACCCTGTTTGCAAGGTTGTCTGTGCTCCTCCAAGGCTCTTGGGATGGTGAATAGGATTTATCACGGATCAAACTCAGCGCCAGGGTTTGAATTGTGGAAAAGGTTTAAAACCTTTCCCAGTTCCTCTGTAAGTCCCTGACCCCATGGCAATGATCTCGCCATGAAGATCAATGTCATGATGATGTGTCAGGGAGGGTTAGGTGGGATTTTAGGAAAAGGTTCTTCCCACAGAGGGTGGTGGGGCAGTGGAACAGCTCCCCGGAGAATGGTCACATTCCCAGGGCTGCCAGAGCTCCAGGAGCATTTGGACAATGCTCTCAGGGATGCACAGGGTGGGATTGTTGGGGTGTTTGTGCAGGGCCAAGAGCTGGACTGATGGTCCCTGGGGGTCCCTTCCAGCTCAGGATAGTCCATGGCTGGTGTCCCTGTGCCACGGTGACATTATTCCAGGGCACTTCTGCTGTGGCAGGAGCTGGCACTGTGTCTTGGAGGAATCGCTTCCCTGCAAAACCACAATCCAGAGGTGGAAGCACCTTTGCCTGTTTTGTAGGATTTGTAGGATTCTTTTAAAGAACCTGCTCTCTCTGCTGGAGTCCTGCTCTCAGCCCCCCTCTCCCAGGCTGTTGTGTGGCAGCGGCAGCCAGGCTGATGCTGTCACCGCACCGGGGTAGTGAAAGGTGGGAAATAAAGGGAAATAAAGGAAGCGAATGTCGTTAGCGAGCGGCGAGTCACTGATCAACAACTTCCTGCCATTGTCCCTCCCTGCTCCCTCTGCATCCCGCGGGCTGGCCCGGGGCCAGGCACCGGCAGCAGGTATTTCCCTCCTGCCCACAGCCCCATCCATCAGCATCCTCCGCCAGCCCCATCCTGCTGGGCTCTGAGGAAGCATTAACAACAATAATGGGAGCTATGGGGTGACCCCCGGGTGAGGGAATTGCTGCACCTGCGGATCCGGGGCCGGTTTCCTAAAAAGCCTTTACTTGGGGCAGCTTGAACAAACGTCTTGGGATTTGGTGATAGACAAAGAAATAGAAACATAACTGCTGCTGCAGGACCCACAGCAGGGCTAGAATGTTTTAAAACAGTGATGCAAGATAAACAACTTCTCCCTTCCTTATTTTAATACCAAAAAAAGGCTTAACTTTTTGAAATGGCAACAGTTTGAGAACGTGCATGTCTGTAAAATGTTCTCGTTTTTATTCTCCGAGCTCTGCTCATTTCCCAACTGCTGTTTGGGAGAAGTGGTTTGGTGAGGAATAAGGTTTAAGCCTCTCTTCGGTGCTATTTCCCCCGTGCAGTCACCCGTGTAAGATAAATAGTAGCTGATCTCTTGTTAGTGAAGTGCACGCTCTCCTTCACGCCTGACTGGGATGGAAATGCAAAATCCTCTGCCATCTGCTTCCAGCAAGGAGCTGCAGGGGAGGACGGAGCCTTGGGCTCTTCCAGCCCAGGCCAAAGCATCGGCTCCTCGCTGGTGCGGCCTCACCCAGGAGCCCATCTGTCCTCTGTGGCCACACTGATGGGCAGGGGGATGTCCCCGGCACAAAGTGGGTTTTTTGGGGAGTACTTTCCTGCTCATCATAAATTCAAATGCTGCAGAGAGGAGGTTTCACCTCAAAAATGCCCACAGAGGGTTGTGTGCCCAAGTGCCCTTCAGCCTTGTAAACACTGCAGCCACAGGGGACAAGTTACATCTAACCAGAGCAGCCAAGCCCTGCTTCCTTCAGGAATGATCCCTTTGTACAAATAAAGGGATGCACCTTCCCTGGGATGTAGCACATCCACTGCTCCAGGTGAATTTTTCAGCCGTTCCAGCACTGACGTGACAAATCCCCCAAACTGCATTTGGCCATTTGAAGTCTCCAGCTGCAGAGTGCAATTATCACACGTTGCACTGTTTATTTAAAGAAGGGAAAATCCTGTGGCAATCAGATTTTGTGCCAATTTCCAGGGGAAATCTCTCTTCCAAGCAGTGAATGTGCATGCAGGCAGCTGGTGCACGGGAGATCCTGGGAACAAAAGCATCCCACTCCTACCAGCTGCAGATCCCGAGTGTCCTGCCCAGCCCTACTCTTACTTATCCCAGGAAAAATGGTGCAAACAAAGATGTTTGATTGCACAAAAAGCAAGAGCATCGGGCAGGCAGCAGGTCCGTGCTGAATTGCTCAGAAGGAAAAGGTTTCCCTGGAGCGCAGGTTCCCTGGATGTGGGATTTGGGCACAGAGGTTTTCTTTCCGTGCAGGACTGGGCACCGCTGTGTTCCAGTCCTGCTGTTCCCCTTTAACCCAGCTCTTCCTCTCTTTATCTCAGCAGTCCTGATTTTCTGCTTGTAAATGTGCCTTTGGCTTTTACGTGCCGTAAATATTTTTGGATTGTTTCTTATCTGTCCGGGATCCGGGTTTGTGGGAGGGAAGCGATGCTGCTGATAGTGCCTGAGCCACATGGGAGAGCTCAGCTCTGCTCCAGATTCCCTGGATAGCCCTGCCTGAATGTGGCAGAGATGAATTTATAATCTGGGTTCTGGGGAGGGGATGAGCTGCAGCACCTCCAGCTTGTGGCCTTGGGCTTGTCCTCTGCTTGTTGCCCCTCGCCTGCCCTTCAGGAGGTTTTTGGGTCGTGTGAGGATTGGTTTTCACCAGTGACTCCTGGAAAAGCTCATGGGAATCAAAGGGAATGCAGGTCCTGCTTAGAGAGTGAAAAACGTGTTGTTCTGACTCTTTTCAGGGAAAAGCTTTAAATGTAGGTGCTGCAATGACTCTGACCCCAGACACCAACCTGTCCTTCCTCAAAGCCCTTTTTCTCTTTGCAGTAGTTTCTAGAACAGGCACTGGTTGGAGAGGAGTGATGCTGCAGCACGGGTGGCTACAGAATTACAATTTTAGGGGTTTCGTGAAGATTTTCAAGGTTTGGACATTTGTTTTCATTCTGCTGGGGCACTCTGGGATTTTTTTTTTCCTGTTTTTTTCAGCTTTGGCCCTACTAAATATCCACTCAGCCCAATGCAAAGTTTAAAGCTGTGGCTCCCGTATGTCCAGAGCAAGTGCATCACCCCGCACCAGTCAGGCAGGACAGGTCAAGGTGCTCCCAAAAAGTTCATCCCAACACTGAAAAAGGGATTTTTAAGAACACAAGAGTCTTTAAAAACCAACCGAACAAAAAAGAACTCAATAAACAGCAGCTATTCTCTCATCCTTGCACGGAGTAAGGACGTGTGAAACCCACAGCATCTGGGAAAAACAGCTTCACCAGGTAACCTGTACCCTAAAAAAAATCCCTCTGCAGCCTCTGGCTTTAGGCTGTCCCTCCTGGAGGAATTGCCAGCAGAGCTGTATCAGCACAAACACCTCCACTTTTTGGAAAAGGTGCTTAAATCGAGCAGTTATTGGGCTCAGCAGAGCTCAGTCACCTTCTGCACGAACTAGCGGGGAGGATGCTGTGAAGCAAAGTAATTCTGCGAGATGGAGCAGGGAAGATGAGATGAGCCAAGGGCCCTGACCTTAAATTTTATGAGCAAGTTCTTGTTTGCAAAGAGCAGGGCTGGGAGATGGGAGGGAAGCAGGATTCCTGCTCTTGTGTAGAGTCAGGGAAAATATGGAAATCTCCTGGGTTGGTGCTCGCTCAGCTGTAGCCTTCTCCCTTTGGGCTGGAGCAGAACTGTGTGAGAAGAGCTAATAAAGGAGGCATTTAAAAAATAATATTGAGCATAAAGAGGCAGAGGCTGGTGCTGGGACACATGCAGAGCTGCTCCAGGGCTGAGATAAAGCAGTGACAGCAGCTGACCCCGACCTCCCCGGATTATCTGATGTTCTCAGCATTTATAAGCAAGGAAGAGCCAGTGGCCGTCAGACCGACTGGCTCCGCTCGGAGCCCGAGCCCAGATGGGAGGCGAGACCTGCCCTCCCGGCAGCCCAGTCCTGGGGGCAGCCAGATGAGCCCCTCCACCCCTCTCTTCCCCAAAAAAGCCTTGGACAAATTGCTGGCCAGGGCGTCAGGGCAGCATTTCTCAGCGGGTCACCGGGGCTGGGACTGTCCTGGACACAGAAGCCACCGGGGACTGTCTCGTCTTGCAGATGTCTCCAGGGTGGCTCTGAATGAGCTGCATCTTTTCATCAGTGCAGCAGAACTCTGGGCTAGCACCAGGCAGCCTTTTTCTTTTCATTTCGAGCTAAAAAAAAAGCTTCATCTGTCACAGAAAGGAGCCACAGCAAAGTTACTGAGTTGAGGATGGTGTCTGTGCCCCAGGAGTGCGGCTGCCGCTGACCCCTCCTGTCCGGGGAGGGGAGACACCTCCTGCCTCATGTTTTGGTGGCCCAGCAGCTCCCACGCCCCTCTCTGGAGCACTGAGCGTGTTTATTGAAGTTCAAATCAAATGTTAAAATAATTCTGTGCAAGTGTTAAGCAAGGGTGATTGGGGTTTGCATGACTCCACATCCAAACTATGATTTCTTTAGGGCAGAGGAGTTATTTTCGTTAACTCTTCAGTGCTTGCTCTCTCTCTGGTAGGAGGAAAGGTTGGATTAGCTGGATGTTGGTGTACAGACTTCCAGCCCTTCTGAAGCTGTTTTAAATCAAAGAGGGGTAGGTAAATGTTTGGCTGCGCTTCCTGTGCCGGCCCCACTGTCCACGGCCTGGGAAATAGCAGGATCCAAAGGGCAGCTGTTAAACAAAGTGAAAACAGACAACGGGCTGGGGCTGCCCAGCATCTGCTGCTCAGGGCCATCCAGGGAATCCTCCCTCCCCCAGCACCGGCAGGGACAGGCCCTTGGGAAACCAGGGAAAAGAGCTGGGGGCTTTGGGGAGGGTGGTGCAGGCTGGGGGTTGCTGACAGGGTGTGCATTGGCATGGGGTGGTACCCACAGGGATGTGGTCAGGTTACCGTGGTACCCAGGGTGATGCAGTTGGGATGAAGTGATAAACAAGGTGATGTGTTTGGGATGCTGTGGTATCCAGGGTGATGCAGGGATAAACCTGAGTGATGCGGTTTGGGATGCTGTGGTTGGGATGTGGCAGTATCCAGAGTGATCCACTTGGAATATTTTCCTGCCACCACCCTGCAGTCCCACAGGCAAACCTCTGCAGGGTAAAGGGTTTTCCCTTCCCTTTCCTCTCTCCTCCTTGCCCAGGCAATCCTCTGCTCAAGTCCCATACGGGTCTGTATTTATCCATCCAGATAACAGGAAACCGGTCAGGTTTGGCTGCTCTGATGCCGCTGTTTCGATAGGAATCACTGCAGGATGTTACAGGGGAAGGGGAGCAGGGTTACGTTGCCGAGTATTTATGGGAGCCATAAAGCTCAGGAATCCATCGTGTCCGTGATTTAACTCAATGTGGAGGAATTGCCTCCTGCCATCCCCTGCTGGAGTGGGTGACACAGGCTGGGTCTGGGGGACACGCACTGCATCCCCCCTGCTGCCTTTGGTGGGGAGAGGCTGATAAAATGGAATAGGATTCCTTGGAGCTGCTGAACTGTCTTTCTCTGGATTTTTTTGCCAGGGCAAACCTTTTTCCAGGACTTGGCAAAGCAACTCCTTTCTCAGAGAGGCACTCTTGAATTAACACATCTGTTTAATAAACAGCCATAGCGTGTCATGGCTTCTTAAGCCCAAAGATGTTGCTTCAGTTGTTCTGGGTTTTTCTGCACTCCAGCCCCATTTTCCTGGGAGCTGGTGTGAAGGGACAGAGGAGATCTGTGAGAGGTGAACCCTTTTCCCTCTGCTTTGCGCTTCAAGACGCTGTTTGTGGCACGGTCACCTGGGCTGGGCATGCACAGGGTTTCCTTCCACGAGGAAAACTCGGTGCATTTTTCCAAAGAGATTCTCTGATTAAAGGCTTCACCTGCAGCCCCAAAGTCGGTAAAATGATGTTGGATCTGCAGCCAGGGCACAGCCTGGGGCGGGATAAATCCCGCTTCCGTCTCCAGGTCGTGGATTAGGCGGGAGTGGCACGTGGAGAACGAGCCGGGTTTTGTGTGCGTTTCTCGCTCTTTCACAATCCCTGCGAAGCGAATTTAATGCAGTTTCAGTTTGGGCACAACAAAGCGGAGCTGCAGATCAGAAACACATGTTGGGAGTGCTGCAGGCACCGAGTGAAACCTGATCTGCCGAGGTTTCCCTTAAATCTGCACTTTCTCATTTGGCTCTCATATTAAAGCTGTATTTCAGAGCTGTCCAACCCTCTCGAAAGATGATGAATAACAATAAAAACATTCACTGGAGGACTGTCATCATTTCCAAAGGAAGTGTAATAAATACTTTACGACAGGGCTTTTTTTTTTTTCCTATGTACAGCCATAAACCAGTTTTAAGTTACAACTTATTAAGCCTCTAAACAATCAGAGCTTGGCTGTGGGGAGGGTGCTGGGGCTGCTCCCCGGGCTGGGGTTTGGGTTTGGAGGATCTGGAGGGGATAACTTTGCTTTCACGTGCCTCAGTTTCCTCTTGTGCTGGTTGAGCTGTGGGTGTCGATGGTCTCTGAGGTGTCAGGGCTTAGGTCAGGCTCTTGTGGCACAGATTAGTGATGAACCAACATCTCCCATGCTTGGTTCTCGTGCAAAAGGGAGTTGTCCTTTCCCTCGAGGCTCCCTGTGTGTGTGTCCCACCTTATTTTGGTTAAAAAACAGGCAACAGCTTTTTGGCAGTGCTGTGTTAACGGTTGGACTCGACGATCTTGGAGATCTTTTCCAGCCTTAATGATTCCACGTTTGGCAGCATCAATTAAGAAAATAATAATCCCAGCACTGGTGGTGCTCCCAGCCATCGCCTTCATCTCCACGGAAAGCGTTGGCCCTGCAGCCCGGCTTGGTGCAAAGCCCCTTTTCCCTCTCCAACAGCAGGGGAAAATCTGAGAGGAGCTGGCTGGGAATAACCCAATCAGGAGAGGTTCCCATCTCCCTTTATTGCGCCTTTTCTTTTGCTTTTGGCTTCACTGAAGAGAAATGAAAATAAAAGGGGGCTCGTGGCCTGAGGACGGGTGCCTTTGCAGCATCTCCCTGCTCTGGCTCCAACAGGAATCTGCTGGAAAAGCTGGGTTTGAGCCTTCCCCCAATTCAATCCTTCCTTTGGTTGATGCCTAAGGGATCAGCACAGAGCTGGGATGGGCTGGAAGGTGCCTGTGGTGGGCAGCGATGGACAGGGTGAGATGGAGGATGGGCGAGGATTCGGGATCACGAGCAGCAGAGAAACACTTCAGTTCTGATCTCCCTGTGTTTGCTGTGGGGTTTCCACGGTGGTCTGAGCTCTTCCCACAGTGGCTGCTGTGCACAGCTGGTGTCAGACCAGCTCCCAACCTGCCTGCATCCCAAATGCAGGGATGGAAGCAGTGCAGTTTGCAGTCCCACTCCAGCTGCTTTCCCGAGGGTTTGTGCAGCCCAGCCAGTGACTGCAGTGGGGAAATGTCGGAGCAAATTGGTTCCAAATGCAGAGCTGCAGAGATTGCTGTTCTGCTCCTCGTGCTGTCGCTCAGCCCCAGCCTTGGGATCTGCAGAGGGGGCCCGTGGGCAGCGCTGGGGGCAGCGCTGAGGGGATCCGACACCATCCCTGTGATAATCGCTTCTACAATTTACTGATAAATTCTGTTCAGACCCCAGAAATTCATTTGTGACTCACAAAATGTGTTTCTAATGAATGCTCTGCCCTGCTTGCTAATGGAATTCCAGGTTTCTGATGCTGTGTCATTTCTAATCCCCCGTTCTTTGATTTTCCTCAGTCCCTGCATTTGCTGTCTGTGCAATTACATTGCTGTGAAAATGTTGCTGGAGAGGCAGGTGAAATAGGAGCCACCCCATGAGCAGTGCCCCCCCTTCCCTGGCTGTTTATTCAGCCTTCAGGTGCTATTGCAGAGAATCCCAGACTGATTTGGGCTGGAAGGACCTTAAAGATCATCCAGTCCCACCCCCTGCCATGGGCAGGGACACCTTCCACTGTCCCAGGTTGCTCCAACCTGGCTTTGGACACATCCAGGGGCAGCCCCAGCTTCTCTGGGCACCCTGTGCCAGGGCCTCCCCACCCTCACAGGGAACAATTCCACCCGTGGCACACCTGGCAGGAGGTGCTGAATGTTTTCCACACAGAGGCACCAAAAGGAACCAGTGCAGCTTGAGAACCATTTGTTTGATTTTCTCCTTTCAAGCCTTTCCAGGCAGACTTTGGTTTGGATTGCTGCTCCCCCTTCTTTTTTTTTTTTTTTCCCACTTGCAATTAGTGCCACAAACATTTCTCACGGAGCCCTGGATGGTATTGGCAGGAGGGTTATTAAAAAGCAAAACAAACCCCAAACCCAGCTGTAACCTGAAACACATTTGATCCAAGCTATTTTATATTAGAGAGGATTTGCACTTTGAACAAGGAAGAATTTCTAGTTGTGGGTCCAGAATATCTGTGAACGTTGTTCTTCAGGTGCCTGAAATCAATATTTCCATTGCTTTCCAAAGCTTGCAGAGCCCTCAAAGCTCTGCTGGGCTGTCTCAGAGTTACCCAGCCCCACCATCACCCCAAAGTAGAACCAGAGCATCACCGAGAACCCTCCAGCCTGGTTTGCTCAGGGCTTCTTTGCTCTACAGTCAAACATGAGGAAGTGCAAAAACTCCTCATAAAAGATGTTGATTTACAGCACGGACCAGAGTTATTGGGTGAATTCTCTTCTGAGCCAAGTCCAGAGGGACTCTGAGCTCCAGCGTTGATGGACGGTGTATTTTGTTTTGCCTTGTTTTAGTGATGCAAATGGAGCTGAAGAGCAGATTTATCAGGAATTCGGTTACTCAGTGTTTGTTTGCTGGGCTCAAATGAGCCAATTCTTGTGCTCATTGAGATGTTATGCATAAGTAATTGATGGATACGTATGCATGGAGGCTGCTTTTAAATGCAAGGCCGGTTGGTGCCAGGAATTCAGAGAAAAAGCCATGCCAGAGAGTGTTTTGGGAGATCCTCATCCAGCCTGTGCTCTCCTGAGGTCGGGTCTGGGCAGAATCCAGCAGTGGGGCTGAGCTTGGGTACCTGGATCACAGCGGGATTCAGAGGGTGCCCTGAATTCAGGCAGGGAAGATGCTCTGCCAAGACCTTTGCAGGCTGCTGGGTCTGAGAACAAAAACGTGTAGAAAGATCCAGAGAGCTCCTCCTGCCCACAGGACTCGGGTCAGAGGCTAAACTGGGGCTGGAGGGAAGAGGAGATGAAAAGTTTGAGCTGGAAGGGACAGATGAGCAGAGTCAGGGTGGAACAGCCCTGCCCCGGGAAGGCAAATGCAGGTGGGTCAGGGATGGCAGAGTCACTGCCCTGGGATGTGGCCTTGCTGCTCAGAAATCACCCAAAATTCACATTTTCCTTCATTCCTGTAAAGCAAAACTGGCAAAGGGAAATATTTGGGTGCTGGCTGTGTTCATAGAGAGACAAAGGAAAAAAAATCCAAAGCATATCAAATCAAATCCTATTTTTTTTGTTTCCACATAGAGGAGAAAACTTTTTACTTTTGCAGTATTTACACGTTTCAAACCCATAACATCGGCAGCACTTGGATGTGCCATTCAGCTGCTCTCAGGTGTTTGGGAGTAGCTTCATCCCCTGTCTGCATTTCCCTACAAACTCTGAATTTTGTGCAGTGCACCACACTGCCAGGATGTCAGCAGGGAGCTGACTGAACGAAAAGATGAAATTAACTTATGAAGTTAATTTAAAATTTATTTTAGGGCTGTCTGAAGTTCCCAGAAGTGTTTTGGGGAACAGTCAGTGCCGGGCTGAGCGGGACTGACCACAGGAGCAGCCCCAGCCCCGGATCAGATGAACACTTGGATGCTGGGGAGAGCTCAGGCACGAGCTTTGGAATGAATTTTCCGCGAATCCATGTGGCTTGGAAATTCATTCTCTGGTAAAACCTGATCCTGAGAAGGTCCCTGGGAGCAGAGGGAGGGGGAATTCGTTTGGAAATCCAGGCTGATAGCAAAGGAATGCTATTGCCTGTCTCCCCTGGGAGAGGGACCGGCTGCACATCCAGGACAAAGCATTTCAGAGCCAGGGCAGTTCTGCGCCCCTTTGCTCTGGCCAGGGATTGACTCAGGTGTGGCTCAGGAGTCTCACTGAGCCCGGCTCCAATTCATGCGTGTGAAATCTGGAATTTGTAGAATTAATAGGAAAAAAAAAAAAAAGGCAAAACAAAGCGACCAGCTTGGTACTCACCTGTTAATTTGGGGTTTTGGACCGTGAAAATTAACTTTAGAAGGGCTTTTGTAATACCTGAGCCAGGGTGTCCTGGCTGGCAGCCCGGCAGAGATTTCGCTGCCGTTCCTGGCAGTGAGATAACGATGGGGGAGGTGTTGAAGCAGCCGAGTGCAGCACCAGGTGTGTTTCGGAGCCGTCCATCCCCGGGCTGAGCAAGCATTTCTCCCCTTTTTCCCTGCTGCAAGCTTTAGGTGTCTGTGGCTACATCCCAAACCGGGGCTGTGGGCTCCGGGAAAACACGGGATATTGATGAAATTCAACATTTCTCAATGGCCTGTGCCATCTAGTGGCAAAGCAGGGCTGGAGCTGGGGCTGAGCGCTGGGAGCAGCCTGGATTTCTGGGAGCAGCCCGCATTGCTGGGAGCTGCCCGCATTGCTGGGAGCAGCCTGCATTGCTGGGAGCTGCAGCCTGCATTGCTGGGAGCTGCAGCCTGCATTGCTGGGAGCTGCAGCCTGCATTGCTGGGAGCTGCAGCCTGCATTGCTGGGAGCTGCAGCCTGCATTGCTGGGAGCTGCAGCCTGCATTGCTGGGAGCTGCAGCCTGCATTGCTGGGAGCTGCAGCCCGCATTGCTGGGAGCTGCCTGCATTGCTGGGAGCTGGGGCCGGGGAGCCCTTCGGGGCTGTGGGTGCCGCTCTGGGGGGTCTCCTCCGCAGAAAGCTCCACTCCAGGTGTCGGGTGCAGCAGTCTGGGCTTTGCACCATTCCCTGTGCCTCATTTGCTGTCTCTGGAGAGCCAGAAGAGACGAGATGGGAGCCAGGACGCGCTGGTGGCCTCCTGCTCCGTGTGCTGCTGGTGACAAGGCCACAGCCCTTTCCAGCAGTGGCAAGAGCTGCCCTGCTCTGACTGTGTCCTTGCAGCACCCCAGCACCCCTCAGATCTGCTTTGGGCATGTGCTGAGATGGGAGAGTGAAAAAGATTTGAAGATTTTAAATTTCTGCTCTACATTAGAACCCAGAATTTATATGTAACTGCCCTGCACAGCCACGAGGATTTCTCCAGCTGGCATTCCTAGGTTGTAGCTCGGCGTGGAGGGGAGGTTGTGTGACCTGGAGCTGGCAGCAGGTGATGAAGGAGGGGCCCTGGCACTGGGAGGGTCTCTGGGGCTGCAGGTGGGCAGGCTCAGGGTGGGCATCACCTGCGGTGGGAGAACATCCAGAAAGACCAAGAGTTCTGACAACCTTTGAATTCAACTTTTCTTGGAGGTGCTGGAAGATCTTTGAGTTTGGAGATCTGATTTAAGCTGTAAAACAAAAGCCTGGGTGTGCCTTTGTGGGCACAGAGCAGCCACTGCTGCCTGGCAGGGCAGTGCACTGTCCCTGGCAGCAGGGACAACTCCCTGGGTTTTCCCTGCTTTTCCCAAGGGAGCTTCCCTGACCCTTCTGATGCCAGGGCTGGGATGGAGCTCCTGAGCTGGGCCAGCCCCCACAAACCCCAGTCCCACGTGGAGAGGTGAGGGCAGGGCCCTGGGGCTGGCAGCGGTTTGCAGGGCAGCCAACGTGCAAAGATTCCCAGGTGAACCCTTTTCCCTGTATTCTCCTAGATATGATAAATTATCTTTCTGGTACAGGGCAGCTGGGCTCGTTTTGGGCAGCAGATGAGTGAGCACCTGAGGTGTGTGGCCAGCCAAGGGCTGCCCTTAAACCTGAAACACAAGGCTAAAACAGGTTGCTGAGTCTAAAACCCAAAAAAGAACCCGAAACAAACCATCCCATTAAGCTGGGTATTTACACTGCTATTTCCAAACTAATGCTCTCTGCTATTTACCGAGCCTAAACCACAATATTTTACCAAGTGCTCCAGAATCCAAGATGCATTTTTGCAACTCCAAGTCAGTGGAAACTTAGCAGTTTATTTTTCCCTTTGGAAAGTAACCAATTCCTATTTTTATCCCGCTAAAAGCCCACAGCGTCACCCTTCAGGCTCCTGCAAGCAAACATTTCTTCCCCCCTTTGCACCAAAACTGCCAGGCTTCCCCCAAAATCAAACAGTGAATTGCTACTTTGTGACCCCAATCCACTGCTCCGAAATAGAAATGGAAAATACCGTGGCAGGAATACAGGGATCTGTCAGTAAAGAGAACCAGGCAAACTATTAAAGTCCATTTCATCTTGGGTTGCTGGATATGAACTGATCTTTCTTAGAGGGCTGGATGAAAGAGGCTGGATTATCCCGAGCCTGAGTACTCCCATTGTTTTTATCCCTTCCTCCGGAGCATCCGGCGCTGGCTGCTCTTGGAGACAGGATGCTGGACCAGTGAGACAGAGGCTTTCATCTCCCACAGCACTTTTGGTGCTCCTGTGAACGGGCCCAGTCTGCAAAATACATTGAAAAAACATTTTTATAGGAACTGGTTTCTGTCCCCCCCGTCCTCAAAGGATTCCTTCAAAGGCTTTCTCCTGCTTTTAACCCCTTGGCTGCCCCAGGGAACATCCTGTGCCCTTTCCCAGCTTTCTGTGCTTTAACAGCAAAGTTTGCACCTTGCTGAGGCTGAACTGTCCCAAAATAGGACTTCAGGTGAGATAAAACCAGACCTGCTGATGGTAGCTCCATGGCTGAGCCATGACTTTGTTTTCTGGCCAAAAAGAAAACAAATCGAGCTCTTGGTCCTGTTGGGGGTGTTGAGGCAGGATCCCATCAGTATGGGTTTTTTGTTGCCCAAATGGTAGGAACATGGTGTAAAAGTGAATCAAATTTATTGGAAAAAGAGATTTCCAGCCAAAGTCATGCTCCAATCAGAGTCCCAGCTGATGGAGCTGAGAGCAGCCCAGCACTCAGCCCTGCAAGCACCAAGTAGCAATGAGTGGAGCCAGGTTCTCGTTTCTTTATCTGTCAGGAATCAGCCCTGTCCTGCTTGTGCCCACTGGGATGTGGTGATGTGCCTGCCCTGCAGCCTCCGTGGGTGGAGGGAAATGTCCCTGCTCAGCCTCGGTGCTTTTAACTTCTCATTGTGTATGTGCAGATGTGAGGCTTTGCTTTAAAAGGTGAAGGTTCAGCAGCACACACAGACTTCAGCTGTTGTTTTTCCCCAAGTATGGTTTAGGAGCACCCATCCCTTGGATTTTGGCACATCCCAACCCACTGGTCCACAGCTCATGAGCAGGTGGGAAAAAATAAATATGAAGGTTTTCCTTTACAGCCTTTATCCCAAGGAAACAGAAAATTTGTGACCACACACACTGGTAGAGCCTTGCCTGGTGATTCCTGAGCCTCCAGCATCCCGTGTTTCAGGCTACAGCATGGGAATTCTGTGCTTTCATCCAGCCTCACTCAGCAACCTTCACATTTCTGCTCTAACACATCCCCTCTGCAAACCAAATGCCTTTAAAAAAACCTTCACACAGCTGAATTTGGGGGTTTTGATGCCTTGTGTGTGAGTTTTCAGCTGTGGATGTCCTTTCCTGATCCCTTGTGGGACACGGAGTGTCACACCCGGGAAGAGGCAGTGTGGGGGTTCAGTGGGTGATGGGGAGTGAATCCCACATTTTTTCCTGCAGAGCTGTGGATCAGCTCACAGCACAAGCCCTGCCAGCCTTGTGGAAATACAAGAACCTGTCAAACTCGAAAGCCAAACTGAGTAACAGCGGGAAGGGCCCAGCCAACATCTGAATTCCCATTTTTTGCCACCTCAGGATGGCAGGTGAGGGGTGGGAGCTGCTCCATCCCCGCGGTGCTCTCGGCATGGGGCACATGGCTCCAGGTGAGCTGGAACAGCCTCCCCTCAGCCAGGGGGGTCTGTCAGCCAGGCTGGGGGGGGCTGCAGGGGTGGGGGATGGCAGGGGCTGGGATTGCTCCTGGTCTGCAGCCAAGGGGAGGAAGGAGCAGGGAGTTGATTTGTGCCAGGGAGTCCCCAGGTCTGGGTTCTAAGGGGGATGTTGAAGCAGTGCAGCTGCAAGGTGTGAGCCAGGGCTGTGTCCAAAGCAGGGTCTGGGAGCCAGTCCAGGGGGCTCAAAGCCTTGGGGAGCCCCTTAAGCCAAGATCAAACAAAAGAGTTTTTGCTTATGGACCCTTCCAGTTCAAACCATCAACCAAAGGGGTCTCCAGCTCTCCTGGGTGCTCCCTGGGCTTAGGGAGCAGGAGCCAAGCCACGTACCTTTAAATGACAGGTGTTTAAGGAAAAGCAGCTCTGATCCTGTTGAGTCACCTTCAGGAGGGGCTTTGACACCACCCGCAGTCTTTGTGCTGCCCGTGGTTCGCCCTCGGTGAAACTGGGCTCGTGTGGATTTTACTGGGCAGTTCTGGTGCTGGGCTCTGAATCGTGGGGGCCAGAGGGGGCTGTGTGTGAGCAGCAGGACTGGGAGCTCCCTGTGCTTCTGGGGTAGGGAAGGGGATTCCTGTAAGCAGCAGCAAAGCCCTTGGCTGTCCTGCTTTATGGTTTCTGTGCCTGAGCGGGTGTGGTGGTGCTCAGTCAAATCTTGGCTTGATGACCTTGCCCAGAGAAGCTGTGGCTGCCCCTGGATCCCTGGGAGTGCCCAAGGCCAGGCTGGACGGGGCTTGGAGCAGCCTGGGATAGTGGGAGGTGTCCCTGCCTTTGGAATGGGATGGGGCTTTAAGGTCCCAAACCATTCTAGGATCTCATGATTCTGTGCACTTGGAGGTCTTTTCCAACCTTAATGATCCAGTGATTGGGGTTTTTCCCTTTTTGGGTGTATTTGCATGGGATTTGTGACTTTCTTTAGACAGGGACGGCTGGGAGGACTCACTGACAAGTCTGGTGGGACATGCCCGGGGTTTTGTCACAGTGGCTGATGGCAGAGCCACCACAGTCTCAAATTTCCCCCTTGGATGTGATCCCCCCATGGCCAAAGAGCACCAACACCCCGGGGCTGAGCAGAAAACGCGACAGCAGCGAGAGATCCTGCACGAGGGGAAGTTAATATCTAAATGTGATTGTTATCTTTGCTTCCTGGGCTGCAGATAAGGTCTCTCCAGGGCATATAGAATTTGAGCCTGTGGTTTCTGGAGCTATAAATGTAACACCAGTGTGTTTTCATTAAGTCTGAGGACAAATACGTGCAGTGAAACCTTATCTCGTGCATTACCCTAATGGCCCCGGTGGTACCGAGGCTGGAGGTTTCAAGAAGTGCACGAAGGGTGACCCAGGGTTTGTGCAGCTCAGATGCCTCGTGCCAGATGCGTGTCACAACCCCAGTGCAGCGACAAGCGTCCCAGTGTCCCTTGGACACCAAACACAAGCAAACCTCGTGCTTTGTGCAGGTCAGACGCTTTCCAGCCCAGCCCAGTTATGTCAGGTGTTCATTTTTTGACCCCCGTGGTCCGTGGAGGGTTATTTGTTTCATTATTTATTTGTATGGAACCAGAGGTGCCCCCAACTCTGATCCCTTGGTAGATGCAGAGCAAAATTCACCTGATCCTCAGACATTTCCTTAGGAGCCACCAGGTCCCCAAAGGACAGAGTGAATTTTTGGGGTGCTGCTTTTCTGTGTGTCCCGAGAGCCAAGTGCCAGGGAATTCTTATTCTACAGGAATGTTATTCTATTCACAAGGGCCTGGACTGCCAGGACACAGGGAATGGCTTCCCGCTGCCAGAGGGCAGGGTTAGATGGGATTTTGGGAAGGAATTGTTCCCTGGGAGGGTGGGGTGGCCCTGGCACAGGGTGCCCAGAGAAGCTGGGGCTGCCCCTGGATCCCTGGCAGTGTCCAAGGCCAGGTTGGACGGGGATTGGAGCACCCTGGGACAGTGGGAGGTGTCCCTGCCCATGGCAGGAGTGGAATGGGATGGGTTTTAAGGCCCCTTCCAAGCCAAACCATTCTAGAATTCCATGATTGTATGGAACCAAAACCAGGGATTTAGAAATATTTAATATTTCTAAATATTCCTTCCAGTCTAACAGTTTTTTTCACTGTCTTCTGCTGCTATCTCAGGTATTTCTCTGCTCAGCTGCTCTCACTGAACATGCACAGAGAAACATTTAGTTAGGAAAAAGCCCTGCTAATTACTCCATCACATTAAAAAAAAAAAAAAAAAGCCCAACTGAGAAGTGATAAATTAATCATTAGCCTGAAAAGAAAGAGCCGTGTATATCCCACACATTTCCATACAGGTGGGAAACACTTTTTTCCATCTGGCTGGACAAACTGTTAATGGTGGAGCCCGGTAATTTAAACATGCCCTGAGCTGCACAAACAAAGGCCATTTCTCAGAGATGTAAAGTACACATAAGAGCACGGGGATACCAGGGGATTACTCCGCGTCGGAGGGAGGCGGCTGCAACAACAAAGAGCAAATTCACGGCGGGGTCCTGCCCCGTATGAGGTCATTTTCTGTTGGAGTCGGGCTCATTAGTCCGGCCGGGCTGTTGATCCAGCCCGAAGTGTGGGTGACAAGTGTGACTGGGTTTGCTGATTCAGGGCTGCCCAGCTCGCGGGGATCCGGCATTGTCTCTCTCTGGGAACGGGCCCTTAATTACACCCAGCGCATTTCCCAGCCGCGTGTGTCTCCCCGGGGTCAGCCCTGTCCCAGGAGCTCGGGGTTTGACAGGGGGTGTTTCAACAACACCGCAGCGCCCGGGCTGGGACAATGAGGGACGGGGCTGGGTCACAGCGCTTCGTTAGGTGCCTTCCTCCCACCGCACTCCCCACGAGGGCCGGCTCTGTGCTCCTGAACATCGCCCTCCTTAGGGAATCGTGGGATGCTTTGGGTTGGAAACACCTTTCAAGGTGTCCGACCCTCTTCAGCGAGCAGGGACATCTTCAACAAGCCCCATCCAGCCTGGCCTTGAGCGTTTCCAGGGATGGAGCAGCCTCCACCTCTCTGAGCAACCCCTGCCAGTGTTTTCCCACCTTCACTGTAAAAAGCTTCCCCTGGAGCAGTCCCAGGTGTGTTTCCCCACGAGGCTTTGGGGTGTGGGAGCTCCAGATGAGCCAGGCATCCCTGTGCTGCCTTTCCTGCTGGTGTAAAATCCCTGTCCCGCTTACAAGCCCTTCCTTTTGCTTTGCTTTGTTGAACTTCATGGGCAAAAGCGTTGCATCTTTTCTTGCCACCGTGGAAAAGTTGCTGCTTCTCTTGGGGTGGCTTTGAGTGGCCACAGAAAGTGTTTAATTCAGATCTTGCACCCCAGAGGCCACGGAATGTGCTGTTCTTGCTTTTCAGTTGAGTTTGAGGTGTCAGGTAGTTGGGTCTTCTTTTCACCAGTCACTTGAGATATTCAGCCCTGTAAATTGTTCATTGCAAAAATGCTTTCTTGCAATTCTTTTAAAAGAAAATTATCGCTTAAGTCTGGGTCCTTTATTAGGAATTGGGGGGTAAAATCCTTGCAGCATAAGTGCTTCTTTTTTCCCTTTTTTAAACCAATGCTGCATATTAAATAAATCACATTGTTGCTAGTAAATCATTTAAAGAAGTGATTCTTAAACTTAGGACAAGAAAGGGACCTTTCATCTCCCCGAGTGAGAACAAGTGATGAAGCTTCTGATCTGAGAGGTTCCCATCCCAGCTGAGAGCGTGGTCCATGCTGAGGAAGGAATGGATGTGGGAGAAGTCTGGTCCAAAGCAGGTGACAGTGTGGTACAGTCGAGGGGACGCTGCTGGGGCTTCAGCATTCCATGAGGATGCTCCAGCTTCTCAAACTCAGCAGCTTCCAGCCAATAAATCCACCCAGAGGTTTTTCCCCCTCCCATTTTGGTTCAGACAGATACAAACAGTCTTTGGATTTTGAGCTGGGCTTTATCCAAACCCCAGGCCCTGAGGTGCAGGGATGTCTGGAGCATGGAGAGTCTGCTTGGGATGATCCGAATGTCACAGCAGCGTGGATGGATCACAGCTCCCAGCCCTTAACACGGCATTTTGGAGCTGAAATATTAATTTTCCACTCGTTGGTCTGGATTCTGTTTCCGCCCCGAGAGCTGGCAGAGCTTCCCACAGCTCCCAGCTCCCTCTGGAACACCACGGCAGTGGCTCTGCTGGAGCTGGAGGGAGGATATTCCAAGCCCAGCTTTTCCTGCTGCTCTGACAGGGGAGCATTAGGGAAGGACAGGCCGTGGAGTAGGGATAGCACTGGGAAAAGGCTCCACTTCATTCCGCTCTAACCAGAAAGTTTGTTCACCCAGAAGCCCTTTTGGGGGAGCTACTTATTTTCTAATCTTGTGGTAATAATGGAATGACACAGAAGTCTGGGGATAATGAAAACAAACTGATTTCCTCGTGCACCGAGCACAAAAGGAAGCAGGGAAGGGTTTCAGCGACAAGGCAGAAAAAGAGTTTATTTTAAATAAAGATTACAAAAATAACCTACTGTCAAAGATGATGTGAAAACCATTAAATAGCAATTTAACGTAATTATAATCACGGGTGAGCTAAGGGCTATCTCACACAATTCCAATCAATCTTCCTGCCTGGATGTGTTATCCCGAGCCCTCGCTCCTGACTCCAGCCCTGCCTTCCCGCTGCAGAAACGCTCTGTTTGGAATTCAATTCCATGCCAGGCAGAGCCACTGAGACCCAGTAATGTCCTCCAAAGGCTGATGGAGAAAAACGCACTGGGGCTCTGCCTTCCCCAGCCCTGGGAGCCCTTTGGGAGCCGCTGGAATTGACACCGGAGCGTGGCACAAGGCGGCACCAAACGAGGAGCAGACGGCACTGCCAGGCTTGGCCGTGCTGGAGCTTTCTGGGCACGGTGGATCCTTATTTACTGCACTGGCAGAACACACCCAGCTTCCAAGGAATGGCATCGATCGGCCGGACCAGGCCGTGCTCGTCCCCACAAAGGGCTGCTGCCCCCAAGGAATGATGTTTGAGGGAGAAAGTGAGGTCAAAAGTGCTTCTGGCAGTGGGGAAAGCCAGCTCTTGACCCAATGTGCCACCCAAAAGGGTCACTGGGAGAACCTCCAGGCTGGGAATTGAGGGTCTGTGCAGATGTTGGTGGGATCCTGCCCACGGGGCCGTGGTGGCCTTGGCCAGGACCTGGCGTGGGAGGCACAGGGATGTGATACCCCAGGTCTTGCTGCACGTTTTGGTCTGAAACAAAGGCTCCTCTGTCAGCTGGGAGGGAAGAACCCAAAAAATTAACAAAACTAATCTCGGTAATCTAATTTAGAGCTGGTTCAAAGGATTCTGTGAGCTTGGGAGGTTAATCAGAGACTCATTAATAGGGCTTGGCAGCAGTTTGGGCAGTGCAGGACCTGCACGCCTGTGGTGGGGAGCTGGTTGGGACCATCTCATCCCATCCCATCCCATGATTTATATCTCAGCAAGGATGTGAGGTTCAGCTCTGGCTGCTGCCAACAGCTTTGGACATGTTGGGAAGAAGTTGTGTGCCTCTTGTTCCCAGGAAAATCAGTGTCTGCACCCTTCTCCTTCAAGCTGGAAAAGCAAAGAGAGGCAGTGCTGGGCCAGAAGGGGTGTTTGCGTGTTTCTCCATGTCAGGTGGACGTTTCTGAGTTGGACTTGACGATCTTAGAGGTCTTTTCCACCCTTAATGATTCTCTGAGTCTGTGAGGGGTCTGTGGGAAGTCCAAAGGCCTCTGCTCAAGGAGCTCTGAGCAGCTTCTCCTGGAATATCTGAGGCTGGAACCCTTCCCAGCCTTCCACACTGGTACTTTCCAGGTCCAGCTCAGCCCCAATGTTCTTTAGATCACAAGAAAAGCCTCTTGAAAAGGAAAATTGAGCAACAGGACCAAGGAGGGGAGATGCCCAGAACCACTTTGAGCAGCTTCAGGGAGCTCATTTCATCCCCAAGCAAAGGGGAGCTGGGGATTAGCTGTGTGTCACAGATTGTTCTGAGGGGGGGAAATGGACTAATTAATTGGATTTTCGTTTGGAAAAGGGGCGGTGGTTTGAGAGTTCAAACTGCCTGATTACTGCCAGCACATTAATTTCTCCTGGAAACAGGGCTGCAGTTTATCCCGATCATATTCAACTCGAGGCAATGAAAATTCTTCTTGCTATTTGTCTTGGCTTCCCTTGCTGGTACAGCGTCTGCAAAAATCTGTCATGCATGAAACGCTCCCCTCTCTTTTTGACAAGTTATTCCTTCTGCTGGCTAATTTTTCATTAAGAAAAATGCCAGGAACACCAGATACCCCGTCAGGCCTGCGTAAGGGCTGCGCACCGAGATTAAAGGCTGAGAAGTGTGGCTCTGCTGGCATTGCTTTGTATCCATTATTTTAATGGATTTGCTATTAGAAAAAAAAGCCTCCCGACCCCTTCCTGCACTTCTCGGCCCCGACAGCTGGAATTTTGCCTCAGTAAAACACGGAGATGGGGTGCAATGTGTGGTTTGTACGAGGCAAAGCTGCCGGTGAGGCCGAGCTGTCACACCCCGAGCTCAGCCAAAACCTGCCTCTGGCTGGCTCTGGGTGCTGCTGGTGGCTGAGGGGGGGCAGTCAGTGGGATTAGGGCACAAAGTGGAGGTTTCAAGCAAAATCAAGGGCGTTGTGGATTAGGCAGCCTGGAAAAAGTGCAGTTTCTGCACTGATCCAAATAATTCCCCGCCGGGGTTGTGTCCTGGGTGAAAGGGAGCACAAGGGACGTGGAGAAGGACGCTGATGCCTTAAACAGGAGCAGGAGAGATGCTCTGGAGGGTCAATTCAAGGCTGTAGCTTCCATGGGGACATCCTCTAGATCCCTGCAAGACCTGGCGAGGTCTGAGGACCCGATGAGAGGATGGGAGCGAGAGAGGGGATGTAGGGACGCGAGGCCTGCGGGATCTGAGCCTGGCAGAACTGCTGTGGGAAAGCTCAGAGGTGTGGGTGGGATAAAGGGTGATTTTTACGGTGCCCAGCGTTACACCCTGTGGGGAAAATGGCATTGGGTGGTGGCCGTGTGGGGCTTGGAGCAGTGAGGAAGGTCCATCCCTGGGATGTGCAGGAATGAGGGAACTGGAAAATGCTCTCAGGCACAGGATGGGATCCTGTGCAGGGCCAGGAGCTGGATTAGATGATCCTCGTGAGTTTCTTCACAGAATTCTATGGTTCTATGACATTCTATGATTCTAAAACTGGTATTTAGGGTATTTTTATCGTCCTCCTTACCCCTGCCACCCTCTGCTTTGCATTGTCAGCTTCCCGAGGCACAGGGGAATCTTTTATAAAGGCACTGACTGGGGTTTTAGAACCAAAGTGGGCAGTTAAAGCGAGCAGTGTCTGCCAGACAGGTCGAGGCTCCTACAACAAAGCAGCAGTGGGTGAGAAAATCGGTGTTTTGGTACCCAAATGAACAATTTCCCTGCACGTGCCTTGAAGCACGGAGCAAACTCGGGGGTGCAGCTGCAGAGAGCCACGAACCAGCTCCCGAAACGGGGCCGGGTTTGGCACAGAGTCATTTCCATGGTAATTAATCGTGGCTGTGCACGAGGAGGAGCCAGGGCCGGGGCTCCCCGGGGACCTCCCTGTCCCAGCGCATTCCTGGGGAGCCCTCGGAGAGCGGGGAAGGAAGCGGAGCCCCCAAATAGCTTCATTTCCTCAAGGACTTTCCCCAACAGATGGGAGAAAATTGCTATAAAAAACCCGAATCCCAAGACGGGGAAATATAATGAGCTACGGGCAAGGGGAAAAATAAATGCTGAGGGATGTTTGTGCAGCATGGGGAGCAGACAGATCAAATCAGAAATTCCAATTAAGTCCATAATTTATTTCAACGGAAATAATAAAATTAGAGATGGGCCCAAGCGGCGAATTTCCAGTTGGGATCCCGATCCAAATGGCCTTTTTGGGATGGTTCCATGTCGAGCAATCTCCATCCTGTGGTGATGGGCAGCATGGACCTGCATCAGTGGCAGGGCCTCCAAAAGTCCTGCTGGAACCCACTCGGGTGAAGTAGCAGCATTCAAAGGGCATCATAAATGGGAGATACTGGGAGAAGGGATAACTTTAAAAACCCCATATTAATATCTCAGGAAGGATTCATTGAGAAACAGCACGTGCACCCTGCCCACATGGGAATTAGGAGTAGGAATTAGCCCTGGGGAATGCCCAGGACAAAGAAGGGGCAGTTCTCTTTGGCTTGGTTTGGCTCTTGATGCGAAGAATTAAAAGCCTGGTAAAAGCTGCTGGGGGTTTGTGGAAGGATGAGAGCGCAGCGTTTCCAATCTCATTTCAGGAGGATCCCATATTGCGAATTCCTCTTATTAAAAAATTCTCAGTGCTTGACCTGAGGTTGCTCCGGGTTTGGTGCAGGGCTTGGCTCTGTCACCATGTGAGCAGCGCCCTGGCAGGGTCTGGTGTCACCCACCACAGCCTGGCACCCTGTGCCAGCGCCCTGGGAGGGTCTGGTGTCACCCACCACAGCCTGGCACCCCGTGCCAGCACCCTGCCCGTGGCTGGGCTGGGATGGGACCAGTAACCCCATCCGTACTGGTACTGCTGGCATGGGAATCTCAGGGAATTACATAGGAAAAGCCTCATTTTTCCTGAGTGACCCAAGAGCATTGTGTTGGTGGCCGTCTGCAGCTCATCATCATCATCATCATCATCATCACCAACGAGGGGACTCTGTGGTTTCTTTCTCCCTGGGTCTGTGTTGTGCTGCTCTCTGGGATCCTCATCCCATGACCATGAACTCCACTCATGGAACACCTGGGATAGAGGGATCCACCCCAGGGTCACCAAAGCACCACCAGCAGCACCCACAGCTCTGAAGGTCACCCCCAGCCCCTCAGGGCTGTCCCAGCTGCTGGGCTTCTCTTTCAAAGCCTCACAGCTCCTCAGGAGCCCTCTGCCAGCATCTCATCCCAGCCTTCCAGCATCCCCAGCACTCGGGAGTCACCTTTTCCGCCCCGTCTTATTTAACCCCCCTTTCAGCCAGGACATTTCACAGCCCAGAGCTGTCGTGATTAGAAATGTGTGTTTTCAGTGTTCTTCCCCTCTCTCTGCCCCGTTCAAACCCTCCATTTACAAAAACGGGGAGAAGTATTTTAAACATGCAGATCAAAATTACACACCAGCTTAAATGTGTCACTTTTTGGCACGGCCACCTCATTTCTCAGCCAAGACTTGCAACTAAGACTTCTGCTCCTCTATTTTATTGATTTCTGGGGTTTTTTTTTTCTTTCCACAAGCCCAAATAGCCACTTAACAAAAATAGATTTAACCCCTAAGTAGCTGCTCCATCTGCTTCCTTGGGGCTTGGGGTTTGTGCTAATCCAGAGCACAATACCACGGTGGTGCTGAAGTTTCTCAGCTTCCCCAAGTTGTCTCGCATCCCTCAGTTTAGGGTGAGAGCAGCTCCACACGAGGTGTCCTGGGGTTTCCCAGTTGCAAATGTGGGTTTCTCAAATAGAAAGGTCTGAATCTTCAGGAAATAGAGGCTAATTTATATCCCGCATCTCATTTCCAAGGATCTCGGAGTTTCTCAAGTGTTGTAGCCTTTAGTGCACCGTGTAATTAAAAGGGGGATTGTGGCTGCAAATGCAAATAGCAGCTAAAAAAAAAGCCAACAAAAAAAGGAGTGTGAAGCAGTATTTTGCACTGTATTTGTTCAAGGCTCTTGTAACAGGAAGATCCCACCAGACAAATGGGATTGAGATGCTGAGGTTGGAAATGGAGTGGGTTCGGTGATATCCTGCACACAGAATATTTTGTCTCGTGGCACGTGGAATATAAAACACACCCCTATTGTGTAGTTTAGGGGTTTTCCAGGCTTCTCTGCTGCATTTAGAACTCCGTGGCCTCAGGTGATAAATACACACCCACGTTCATTGTTATCCCAGCCTGGGAATTAACCAAAACCATCCTTGGTGGAGCTCAGGCAGCAAAGCTGCGCTGGAGCAGCCGGGTTAATCCCGAGCAGCAGAACAGAGGGCACAGCCTGGGGCTCCTGGCTTTGTCTCTGGGTGACTGCAGAGCACAGTTTGGGAATGTCACACACCTGGCAGCGAGTCCTTGCCCTGCAAACCGGGGAGCAAATCCCCTCTTCCCGTGGGTCCTGCTGTTCCTGCTTCCCAGGAACACGACAGGTCTGGTGTGAGCCCGGGTTTTCACTGGCTCCGTGTAGCACTGAGCAACAGATGGAACCATAAGATCAAGATATAGTCCAAATAATTAAGAATTGTGTTTTTAATTGTGCCTTTTCAACAAGCATTTCAAATGGCCCCTAAATCAGCTGCATGGTTGTTGATGTGGGGAGCAGTTGTGAGAGATTTTGGTTTGCAGCTGCAAAGAGACTGATCCAAACGAGTCCAGCGAGTGCCTCATGCTTGTGAAAGGTTTTTGGCAGCTCCAGGGGGGATCCCCACAAGTCATCACTGTGTGATATCCAAGAGATGAACCTGGGAAGGAAAGGAAAGCACAACTGGTTTTATCCTTCTGAAGGCTTTGGGCTTTATCCTTTGAAATTCTCCGGTTTTGGAGGAATCAAATGGTTTTAAACTCTTGTAGCTCCTACATGAGTTGAACGTTGTGATATTTGGGGAAATTGAGGCACAGGGCGCCTGCGGGACAGGGAAAGGGAGGGGAGCAGGAACACTGAGCTCTCCTTGCCTCTTTTTCCCTTTGCTCAGTAGGACTAAAACCCTTCCCAAAAGCGACATTATCCCCCAAGAGCTCCAGCAGAGAACGAGCCGAGCAGCCTGGTGGGGTGAACTGGATGTTCCTTTGCATCCTGTGGGGAAATAATCCTCTCTGGCTATTCTTTTAGGGATTTAACCACAGCAACTGGCTGAAAAGCAAGCCTGATAAGAGGTGACTTGGAAGCTGTCCTGTCTCCTGCTGCCCATCCCCACGCACACAGAGGGATGCTCAGATGGGAAAAATCCTCGTGTGCCTTTGGGAAGGGGCACAGTTGGTGGAAAAGATGCTTTATTGGGAAAAACAGGGAAAATGTGCACCCCCGGCCACGGGACTGTTGCCCCTCAGCAGCCTTTGGCACGGTGCTGTGCTGGTGTGGAGCTCCTGCGTGTTAAAGGCCTTGAATCTGGGAGAATATCCCAGAATTGGGGAATGCTTCGGGTGGAAGGGACCCTTCAAGGTGATCCAGCCCCACTGCAGTGGGCTGGGACACCCCAGCTTCCCACCAGCCCCGGGTGGACCTCAAGACCAGGCAGATGATCAGAGACACTCAAAGTGCCTTTGGAATTGCCGGGGAGATGAAGTCACCCCCCCGTACTAGAGATTTTTGGCCATTTGGTGTCGTCTCCTGTTCTAAGGGGTTTCACCACCTTGGCAAGGTGCTTTTGGGTTGTTTTCATTCGTTAATGCCATTTGGGGAGGTCGTTTGTTTATCCCCCGGTTGGAGCAGAACACAAAGGCACATCCAGGTATGTCCAAGAGCCAGGAGGAGCCTGGTCGGGTCCCACAGGAACCTCAGCCATCCCACCCAAAGGGTCTCTGCCCCAGAGCCAAGCCCTGCCCCTCAGCAGCAGCTCCCAGGCTCAAGGGGCTGTGGCCTGGCATTGGGGGATCCAGGGGACATCCCAACTCCTCCATCCCCAGCAACTCCCAGACCAGTGCAGTGCTTCCTCCTTGCCTTAATTTATATCAAACATGGCCACATCATTCAAACAACCTCGTGTTTGTGCAGGTAATGATGATCTAGGCTCATTTATGCAAGATTATCCTTTTATCACATTTCCAGACTCATTTATGAGGCTCATGTTTTCCCCCCAAGGGCATCATCAAGTGAGTTAAGTTGTACTATTTGCCTCCCGCAGTGAACTGGCAGGAGCCTACTTCATTGACTGATGAGGGCTGCTGCCTTCGCCAAATAGGGGCTGTGTGATGGATATTTTACTTGTGAATATTAGAGCTGGAAATTAGCATGTTTATTGAGGTAGAATGTGTTTGTTTACATTCTGCTACCCATGGTATTACCTTTTATGACCTGAGTTATTTAGCTGAGGAGAAGCACAAGCGTTCCCCGTCTGGGGGAGGGGGAATGAAAAAAAAATAGATTAATGAGCTACTAGATATCAAATTATGCTTTAAGTGAGTGACAGAGAGGCCTCACTGGGAGCTGCCCCATTCCTGTCACCTGGGCTGGAGAACAGAGGGCTGGGAGGGAGAGACTTGGCTCAGGTTTACTTATTTTTGCCTATGAGGAGAGAGGCTTTCCAGAGAGGAAACCATCCAATGCCTCTTGAAGCATCCAGCAGCAGTTGGAGACCCCTTGGTGGGGTTGGTGGGTGGGAAGAGCTCAGGGTCTCCAGCCTGCAGCACCTCCCTTTCCAGGCTCCTTCCCCATGCCATTGCCTTGATTCCGTGGGGAGAGCCTGACCTGCACCTTTCAGAGCAGAGATGCTTTCCCCAGCCAGGGAAGCCTAGGAGATCTTACAGAAAGTGACCCTCTTTGCATCAAATTGCCCCAGAAAGTCATTCCTTGCCTGCTGTGAGTGGCAGTGGCACGTTCATTGTGTGAATGGCCTGGTCACAGAGCTGGTGTCCCAGCCCACAGCCAGCAGGGTCTGGAAAATTCCATGTTCCCAAGAATGGAAGCTGTGAAAGTGCTCGCACGTCAGGTGCTTGGGAATGCAGAAATATTCTCATGTTCAGAAATGCCTGCCTGGAGCAGGGAATCTGCCTGGGCAAAGAGGGGGCCGGCTGTGGAATTGGGCACCCTGCTCCTATGTCTGTGGAATTCCACCCTGTCCTGAGCCTGTGTCAGGATTTAGTTTTGTTTTCAAAGGTGCCTGCCAAGCTCTCTCACTCGCTGCAGCCCGCAGATGAAACATGGTTCATATCAAGTCAAAGAAATGCTCTCTTTTGTCTTTCAGCAAAATTTGGCTCCGATTTGTACGGCCTTTAAAGATCCATTGTCACATGTGAGCAGAAGAGAGAGGAATTCATGTTGTGTCACACAGAGAGCAAAGAGGAGGCATCAGTGATGGGCAAAGCTCCTCCTGTGCCTGCTCATGAGCTGTGATGGGCAAACTGGGACTGGGAAACCCCCCAAAGTCCCACGAGTCCTTCCCTGGTCCGTGGGATGAGACTGAACTCCCGCCCAGGCCCCCATCTCCGCTCACCTGCCCAGCCCCCTGTGTGCTGGTGGCTTTGGAGGGCTGGCAGGTGACACTGGCAGTGCCACCACTTGATCTGCCAGAAGTGGCAGCTCTGAGAGCAGTGGCAGCACCACCCCGGCAGCCTCTGCCCCTCCTGCTTTGCTCCCCGCGTTTGTTCGCTGCCGCGTGGCTCTCCGGGGTGACGTGGAGACAAATATCACTTCACTCCTACAATAACTGGCAATAAAAATTATGATTGCCAATATCTGGGAGGCACTTGTGAGTCGTAAGATGAAGCGAATTAACAGCTTGAAAAATTGTTGGCCCTGGCAGAAAGCAAAGCTGTAAATGTTGGGATTATTTCCCCCGTGCCACGGCTGTCAGCAGGGGATGGTGCAAGTGGGATGTGCTCTGGCTCCCACAAGGAATCATTTCCCCTCTCCCTCTTCCTCATGGGCATTGGAGTTGTTGGAGTGTTTAATACATGGCAAATGCAGTTGTGCACAGATCTGGGGATGTGTAAATCACCTGTCACAGGTTGGTCCTGGAGCATCCCCAGGCCACTCGTGAGTGACAGCCGCCACAAAGTCATTTCTTCCCAACTTCCTTCCCAACTGGTGGGCCAAAACTTGATTTATCCTGGGTCTGTGCCTCTTCCTGCTCTCCTAAAGAGCTCTCAGTATTCCTTTATCCACGTTCTTCCTCTCCTCATCCTGCTCTTGGCCTTAAAAATCCCATGATGTCATAAATTCTTGGGGCTAATTGTGCGTTCTGCAGGAAATATTCCAAGGGAACGGTTTGCCCAATGGGCTAAAATACATTTGCATGAAGTGTTCATTGAGCAATTATGAATAACCTACAAGTTTTAAAAACAGCCTCTTTGTGACTAATTTGAATGTTTGCTGCAAAGTGCAGCATTTGCTGAATTAATGAGTCATTACAGATATTTCACTGAGCTCTGGTGGCACTGCCTGCTGCTGCAGGAAGGGCTTTTTATTCTTCCATTGCACCTGTACCATTCCAGCGACATGCAATGCTTAATTCCTGCAAATTACTCCTACTAGAGCAATATGAAATACAACTAACTTGGGGGAAGGAGAGGTATACTTTAATTAAATCATCTCGCAATTAGTCCTTGAGTGATGAGGTAAAGGTGGTTTATCTCTGTGCGGTGGCACCAAACCACTGAGGAGATGCACACAGAGGGAATTCCAGAATTTATAGCGGCCTTCCAGTGCCTCAGGAGAGCTGGAGAGGGATTTTGGACAAGGGATGGAGGGACAGGACACAGGGAATGGGACAGGGCAGGGTTAGATGGGATATTGGGAAGAAATCCTTCCCTGTGAGAGGGGCGAGGCCCTGGCACAGGGTGCCCAGAGAAGCTGTGGCTGCCCCTGGATCCCTGGAAGTGTCCAAGGCCAGGCTGGACGGGGCTTGGAGCACCCTGGGATAGTGGAAGGTGTCCCTGCCCATGGCAGGGGGTGACTCTGGATGAGCTTTAAGGTCCTTTCCAACCCAAACCATTCCATGATTTTGTGATTTCATAATCGGGTGAGTTGTTCAACAACTGGAGATTTCCTAAAAGCCTCCAAACAGCTCTTTGGGGTTACTTTTGCTGCTGGCTTGGGACCACCCCTATCTCCAGCATTCAGTCATTCATGACTCCATGAAAATGTGCATTTCCTGGAAGTGCACTTGGGCCCTGATACCGTGGAATAACACACAGAGAAATTAAAACATGCCACCAATCTGATGTTTTGTGATTAAAAGGATGCACAACATCGAGTGTAGGTGCTGGATTTGGTCCTTTGGGATCTTCCCAGCTGTGAGACTCGCGCTCTGCTCCTCTTTTGCACTTTTGGGGACTTTTTTTGTACTTGGGGAGCAGAGGGATGTCACCCCCTGACACCACTGTGGGTGTGATGGTCCCCTTTGTCCCTTCCACAGTGACACTTGCACTCCCAGCAGTCAGAGATCCATCCCAAACCTCTCCTAGGTGGGACAGAGATTTCCCCACTCGTTTCCCTTTGGATTTCCTGCTGGAGAGGGAGATGAATGGCTGAGTGCTTCCGAAGGCAGAACTCCCCCAGCAGCATTTAGCAGGATGTAAATTTTCCTCATGATTTATTGTCCCCAGTGTTTTAGACAGACAAAACATGCTCGCAGTCTGTCCTGGCTGACACTGCAAACCTTGTCTGGGGCACGGAGCCTTCCACAAGAGAGGAACATCGTGTTTGTAGACCTCTAGGAGCCCCCTGGGAAGTCACTGGGAATTCTCTGTTGGCAGATCCTGTCCCAAATTGAAGAGCAAGTGTAAAACAGACATGTGCAGGACAAACCTGTCCTTCAATCACTGTTGTCTAGGTATAAAAAATAAATTTGCTTTTTAAAAAGCCCCTAAGTGCAGTTTAGCAGCAGAATTTGGGATAAAATCATCGAAGGCAAGGAAGTGCAGCAGCAGCAGCAGCAACCTGAGTATTGCAAGAAGCTGTGGGATGAAACTCAGGGATGTATACAGGAGTAGTTTCATGCAAAATGTCATTTCTCGAAGTTCAGAAAACTGTGTTTACAATAACAGAACTTGAGGTCCATCTCCCCACAAAGCCGATAAGCAGCATGTTCACAAACACAGAGGCACGCAGGACGCAGACAACACTGAGCAAAAAGCCTGCGTTTAGATTTTGGGCTTGTCTTAGGTTGCATAACAGCCTCAATGTTACTTAAATGTAGGTGTTTAGTGTGTGGGTGCACGCTCCCGTGTGTGTGTGTGTGCATTAATAGCAATTTGTGATAGATGCCTCTGGGGCCCACACATTCAATAAGGAAAAAGGAGTTTTTATGGGAGATAACATAACTGTTTGCAATTTGGCTATTCATTGTATCTTTGGCATTTTATGTACTGCATTAGCTGAGGCAATTTCATGCATATGGATATAATGCATTAAGTAGGAGCATTTAAATATAGTGAAACTAATTTTATGATGATTAGTTGAAGGAAAACATTGCATTGGTATCATCTATATAGGAGCCAATTTGCATGAAAATGCCCAAAGTTGCTATGCCAACATTTTCTGTGTTGCCGGTCGGGGTCGTCTCTGTGTCAAGACTTTGTATTAAAAATCGGTCTCCAGTGCCCGTGTCTTTTAATTCATTGCAAGCTGTAGGCCATTTGCTCACAAAGCGCTTGCAGTAAAACAAATGAATAGCTAAAATACTCATTTGCATGATTCCCATTTGAAAACGATTCCCCTGAAATTAAGGAAGCGTGTGACTCGGTTGTGAAGATGGATGGGCAGATGAGCCATGCAATTAATATTTTTCGGCATTCTCTTTTAAAGCCCTCCTAAGACTCCGAGCAACACATGCTGCCTCCCAGACAAATTGGGGCCCGCAACAGTTCCAGGGCTGCCATGGCAGCAGCTTGTTCCCACTCTCTCCCCTTTATTGTCTCACTTACATTATGCAGTAATTAAAACTATTTACCATTCCTACTTATCTGCCATCTGCTGCCATTGAAGTTTCCTCTCCTTTATAAAGCCATCTTCGGCAGCCGCGAGGAGAGGAACGGAGTCAAGGACAAGGAGGGGGAGGGAGGAGATGCTCCTGCTTTTATTAATAGGTAGCGGACCAGGACGAGGTTGAGTGTTGTAAACAACCGGGTACTTCCACGGAGAGTGTCGTTTGCTGGAGTTACATCTGGCCACCGCGACGGGAAGAGTTTTTTCTGGAGCAGACACTGGCACGGGGTGGAGGGGGACAGGCTCAGCAGAGGCACTGGAGCTGTAGGTGCAGCAGGGGGATGCTCCTCTGTTTTTACACCGGGATCGCGCTGACGGTTCATTCACTCCTCAGCCAAACCGGGAGGAGTGAATGAAGGGTTTGGATCTGAATGGACGCTGGTTTCGCAGCAGATCCGTGAATGGGAGCTCGGTTCCCGCTGGATGCAATCCTGTCGGGTGCGCTGATCGCAGCCAGGCTGGATTTGCAGCAGAAGCAGCACTCGAGGTCAATATATTGGAGAAAGGGGGATGAAAATGTCCAGAGATCTCCAGGGCTCACCGTGGAAAACACGGTCAGAGCTCGGGGCCTGAAGTGCTTAAATCACCCCTGGGGCTGGGGACAGGAGTGATGACAGCCAGGTAAACGCAGCCCGCGGGAGGCAGCGGAGAGCCCAGCCCCGGAGGCAGATTTAGGGAGGGCAGGACGTCCCCCAGCAGGGCTCTTACCCAGCCGAATGGGCCAATAAAACAGCTCCCAGGGTGCTGCCGGTAATAAAAAGTGAAGAAGCCGGCAATTACTGCCGGCCTCGTCGCGTAACTCATGCTCCAGATTATTTACAGTGACTCTAAAATTTAAAAAATCCAGTTGGCTTAATTGCCTTTTTCTGCTGCGGGGATGTCAGCGAGGGAGGGCGGCACGAGCCGGCAGCTCCAGCCGCAAAAGCCACGGACCAGCACGTCTGGAACCCTGGGTCTGGTCGGGGTACTCGGGAACGGTTCGCAAAAACACCGAACTTTGCTAAAAAACTGCTAAAAAGCACTTTTTAGTTGTATATTCTCCTTTATTACAGCTCTGGCAGGCTGAGTTACTGCTCACAAACCCAGCCATGGCACACAGGACTCTGGCTGAGTTGGGCTTTTTCTTAGAAAGCCGTGGCAGTTCCATGAGTTTTCCATCATCCGACTGCAATTGATTTTGTCAGTGCTCATTTTTTTACATATAAACACTCAGGTCTGGATTTCAGCTCTTTTTCGTGGCAGTCCCTGCTTTTGCCACCATCTCCTGGTCTGAGGAAAACATCAAGGGAAAGAAGGAGGAGAAAATGTTTAATTCTGGGTTTGGGTTCTTAACCATCGGGGACGTTGGTGTGAGGCGTCATCCAAGAAACTCTGGCAGAAATAGTCCCAAATCTAGGAAAATACGGAGCAGGGAGAAAATGATACACTGCTGTTACAAACAATGCTGGCAAACGCTGCCAGTCTGCTGGGGTGGCTCGTTCAGTGCTCCAGATACTCCCTCCTGCCCACATCTGGAAGGATTTAAGGGTTAGGTGAGAACCAGCATCCAGTTTTTCAGCACTTGGTGCCGATTTCTCAAATCCAGCGTTGGATGCTCGGAACGACAGTCATTTTCCAAGCCATTAAATTCCTTTGTTACCGTGCAAATACTTTTCATTCCTTCCCGAGTACAGTAGAGGGGGCATTGTTGCACCAAATTATTTACAGACACCCAGCTGAAACCTAAAAACACAGGGCTCTTTCTGGTCCTTTTTTGGTGGCCACACTGGGCTGCTCCTCAGATCAAAGGCCCTCGGAACACCAGGAGATCGGAGCATCTCAGGCGCATCCCAGTTCATCCCAGCAGGATGGGACCACCCTGCTCTCTTCACTGTTCCTGAACCTCACCCAGATACGGCTGAGATCCGTAGGAGGATGGAATTTGGCCCCAGAACAGTGTAATTTGCTTTTTGCTTGGTGTTGGGCTCCTCCTCACAGCCATGGTGAGGTTGGGCTCCTAAAGGTTGTGTCCCTTGAGCGAAACCTCTGAAAACCTCAAATATTCCCTTCACGCAAAGTTGGAAAACTGGCTGAGTTTCCTTTATGCCATCCAGCATCCCCATCCCTTTTAGTAAATGATTTTGCATCACAACCTCGCAAAAAAATTACCATAGAGATCCCATTTAAGGCAAGGGGGAAAAAAATAATGTAAAAGGAAATATTTTAGGTAGGAGTTGAACAGCAAATGCTTTTTGGTCTCTGTGGGGAGTAATGATCCACAACAAGGACACAATTCTATATGCATGTAATATTATCACATGCTTCAAAAAGCTTTTAAATCACATAAATGCAGTTATGGACCATTGTACAAAATAAACATTCCACTTGCGTTTAGGCTGTTTTTAGTTCTTTGATCTAAAGTGATGCTTGCAGATTTTATTGCTTTGTAAATTAAAGCAGCTTTGATTTGATTGAACTAAATTAATAAGGCTTCTGCCTTGTTGCAAGATAACAGCTACAGTATATTTTGGCTGCACTGCACGTAAGGAAACTGCAGTCTGTAACAATTCCACTGAAGCTTCATGGAGGATTTCAATACCTATTTTAATTAAAACAAAAGCCACTAATGTGTTCCTTAAAGAGAAAAAAACTTCAAGTCCTTTTAAATCTATTTTAATATGTCTTAAGGACTAGAAGATAAATGGCAGGAGAGCTGGGCTCTGACAAGGGACTTTTTCTCTGCCTTTTGAATTTTCTTCTTGCACATCTAAGGCATGGCTCCTTTAGGATAATAAATCATGGAATCCTGGAATGGTTTGGGAGGGACCTTAAAGCTCCCATTCCCCCCCTGCCATGGGCAGGGACACCTTCCACTATCCCAGGTTGCCCCAAGCCCCGTCCAACCTGGCCTTGGACACTCCAGCAGGGATCCATGGTCAGGGGGCTCTGACCATGCTGGGAAGGTCCTCAGCCCACTCCAACGTGCAGTGACATCTTCCAGCTAATTTCTCCTCTGTGGGGCTTTCCAGTCACTGTCTTTTAGATACCCTGAAGAGGCTCCCATAGCTCACAGGAAGGTCTGGGACACGGACACTCCTGGGGAAAGGCTGGTTCAAACCATCTGATAATTTTATGGAAGCTCTTTGCTGCCTGTGGGTTTCATTGGCTTTTCTTTCTCCCCTTGGGAAGTTTGAAACCAGAACTGCTTTTTGCTCCATTTCATTTCCCAAAAAAACCCTTCAACAAACGCCGCTCTTTGAAAACTGTAACAATAAAAAAAAAGGCAGTGCCAAAAAAACGGAGCTCCCACATCCTGACCTCAAGGGCACCGTGGGAAGAGTGGAAGAACAACTTCCAGCAGGGAAAAATAGGGAGCAAAGGGGCTGTGCCACTCCACTGGTGGGCATTCCCATGTGCCCCATCCCTGGAAGTGTCCAAGGCCAGGTTGGACGGGGCTTGGAGCACCCCGGGATCGTGGGAGGTGTCCCTGCCCATGGCAGGGGGTGGAATGGGATGAGCTTTAAGGTCCCTTCCAACAAAATTGTTCTGGGATTCCGGGATCTGGTGGGGTTCCCAGGCACAATTGCAGCTTTCCCTGCACCTCTGGGCTCTGGAATGGAAACAGCCAAAGAAAGTGTAAAAGCTCCCTCAAAATCGTTGTGGCCTCATTCCTCCAGCCCCTGGTTCAATACTGCCACATAAATCAGGCCCTGGGGTGGTGGAATCCCCACATGGGATGAAGGGACAGTGTTTGCTCATGGGCTTCATCCGTTTTATCCCAGAAACTCAGATCCATCCAGTCTCCCCTCCTTCACCACGATGGTGGATCTGCCCCATACAACAGTGCTGGGATGCTTCTGTGTTTTTCTAACGGGGTTGGAGGGACAGATTTGCTGGCCCAACCTTTGCCTGGTTCTGATGCTGAGCCCCTGCTCAGCATCCCCTGACATTCCTCTTGTCTCTGCTGCGAGCTCAGTAGTAGTGGGATGAAAAAAATCCCCCCAGGCTCATCTCCCCCAGCAGCAGCCCCAGCTCCCCATCCTTCCCCTCCCTCTTACTCTTTTCATAAATAATTTTAATATAGTCCAGAGTGGCTCAAAACAGGAAACTCTGCTGTTTTAGTTTGGTCTGGAGTCAATTTTCCTAATCCCTGCGGTGGAGTTGCTAAGTTACCCTATCCCAGGGCCCTCGCTGCTGTTTTCATGTGGAAAAAAAATAATAATAATCATAAAAAAAAAAAAAATCTGTTCTTCACTAAAGTGGCGGAGTTTGGGAAAGCTGTGGCTCGTTACTGCGCCAAGGGCCCGGCACAAGGAGCCTTTGCAGAGCTGTCCTTTAGAAATCCCGTTTGAAATCCAGCCCTGGAAAAGCAAAGTCCTCGGCAGCTTCGGCGAGGTCAGGCGGGTCAGACATGAGATGAAATGAAAGACAAACAGTGGCCGTGGAAAGCTTTCCCTGCCATCTCCTCGGGCGTAATGAGCCCTGGCTGCGCGCTTGGACAGAGGCCAAACATTCATTTACCACAAATCTTCTGTAAATGATTACATTACCTTACATTAGTTTCTCTAGTACCCCCAACTGTTCCTTCCAAAGCAAGTTAAGCAGAAGGAAAGCTGCCACTTCCCTGTAATTATTCTCCCTTGGCCAACAGGCCACGCTCCTCCCGTGCCTCCTGCCCGGAGGTGTGGGACACAGGGGGACAAATCTGCCTTCCCGCGGTGGCTTCTTGGACACTGCTGCCTTGGGTGAGGGAACAGCGGTACAAGGGATGGGATGGGGAGGGTGGAGAGCAGGGATGCTGCCGGAGGTGCAGAATCTCCCCAAAATTGCAGCTGGGAACAGGAGCAGGTCATAATCATGGAACGGTTTGGGTCGGAAGGGACCTTAAAGCTCATCTCATTCCAACCCCTGCCGAGGGCAGGGACGCCTTGCACTGTGCCAGGGTGCCCGGTGTTGCTTCACGCCAGGGGTTTGTCCTTTTGCTCCTGGAGTCTCCTTGGCTGCTGGAGGTCCCTCGGGTTGAAGTTTGGACCTCAGCAGCGTGACCTGGCTCACAGGAAGGGAGGCTGTGGCATCCCTGACCCTGCTGCACTCCAGGCAGGGCTAAAGGCTCAGAGAACTCTCTGGCTTGCAAGCTCCCAGTGTGGTGTCATCCCAAGATCCGCAATCTGGAAGTCTTAGAGAAACCTCATCTCTCCCTAAGCAATTCCTCTTTTCTCCCACTCCACCTCCTCCTTTCCCTAAAGCAAAACCACTTGGCACAACCCCTCCTCTCTCCACACTGACACCCCCAGCACCCTCCTCTGCTGTACCGGTTTGTCCAAGCTGTGTTTGCCTTCTGGGGCTCCTTTTTCCAGTCCAGCCATGTGCCTGTGAGTGATGAAAGAGCAACTGGGCCCTTCAGCCGGCTGCAAGCTCACGCTCTGCTGGTGTGAACTACTTTTCCTTGATGGGATTGACAACCACACGGTGATTTCTCCCCTCTCCACTCCTCCTCACATGACAAATTCCTGTGGCTTGCAGTACAGGGCCAGTTTATTTATTTTCTCCCAGCCCTACATGTGCAGCCCATGTTGCAGAGAGGCAGAGTGATCCCTATCCTGACGGTTTTCCATCTCTCCAAGGCACAGGAAATAGCATTGCTTCACTTGCCAGGGCTGGAGTTATGCTGGAGACTGGGGCTGGGGGTGGCTTGGTGCTCAAGAAACCCTTGGGAAGATGCTGTGAGATGAGCAGCAAACTGACAGTAACCCCTGGGAGTCAATCCCTTCTTAAATTCAGACAGGGAGCACCGGAGCTTTCTGTCATTCCCAGGTGTGCTCCCCTCCCCGTGTCCTCCCTCCCTTCTTCCAGCCTTTTCCCGAGGCCTTCTGCTAATCTGCCATTTGTTATTGATTTTATTTAAGCTGCAGCAGTTTGTTATTATTATTAATTCCAGGCACATTTTTAACAGCACTAATAGGCTGGAAGAGAGAAGTGCTCTCATTTGCACACCCCTTCTCTCTGGAGGTGATTTAAGTCCATCCATCTCCCCAGCACAGAAAAGAAATGGGAAAGGGAAATAAAGGCTGTTGATGGTGGGTTTAAAGTGCTGAAGGGCGAGTGTGAGGGGGTGAGAGGTAACAGCAGGAGGTGTTTGATTATCGTCCTGTGCCATCACAGGTGATAAGGGAATCGAGCTTGGGCTGCCTTATGGGAACCCAGGAAAGTGGTGCTGATCCTGCAGCTACTCCCCATTAGACAGACAGCCCAAATACCCAAATAGTGTCTTAAAATGTAATTTGGCCCCAAGTTATCAGCTTGCTCTGGAGCTTGTCCTCGTGCTGAAATCCATGGGTTCATCCAAGGGAGGAGGGATAGACGCAGCGCTGCTGCTGCTCCTCGTTACATCCGTGATCCTGCCACTGATGCTTGCTGCTCACACCATGGGAGGATTTCCCCAGGAAGGGAGAATGCCTTTGTTGCTGTGAATTTCGGAGTAAATAACTCCTGGATTATGGTTGGCAAGCGTTGCCTTGCATGGAGGCACCGAGCACCCCCAGAGCTCGAGGCTGCCCTTGGAATCCTGCAGGGAAAACCGGCGGGGCTTTTTGTTGGCATCTCCCCCTTCACCTCCTGGAGAGGAGGAGCCTTTTCCAGGGATGAGGGAAGGTCAGTGCTCTCTGTGAGAGGCCTGGTGTGGGCAGGAGCTGTTCCCAGTGCCCTCATTCCCACCGATGCCACCATTCCCACCCATGCCATCACTCCATCGCCTCCGGGCACGTGGCTCCGCTGTCCCCAGGCTGGCACCGGAGCCCCTGTGGGCCTGCAGGAGATGAAAGCAATCAGAATAACAGTGGGACATGAGCTGCGTGCAGGAAAAACCCAGTCCTGAGGCATCGCAAAGGGGCCCAGGGTTGATCCGAAGTTGCTGCTTCCAGGAAGTTTGCCTTTTGTTTGATCTATTTTGCGCATCCCTATTAAATAACTAATTATTTAACATCTTTTAAAGCTTTGCTATATATTACAGCAGGCAGGACACAAATGGCTGCTTTTAATAATATAAAAGCCCATTAGCTTCATTTACTGTTAATGTTAAAATAAACATGAGGCAATTTAGATATACTATTCCAATTTCACGGAAACTTTGATGTTTTTCTTCTCCACTCACATAATTAAGGGAAAAAACTACTAATGATATTAAGTTTGTACAGTGTTAATGACAGAAACAAGCTGCAGTAGAAATTGCAGCCATTAATATGGAAAAATAAAATATTTAACACGGGAGATAAATGAAAGCAATTTTAATAAAGTAAAATGAAGAAAATTAATTTTAGAAACTTTCAGCATTCTTAAAACGCTCTCGGTTTGTGACACGTTTTGTGTGGTTTTCTGCTTGGGGTTATTTATGATTATTTTTAACACCTACCTGTTTTCTTTTTTTCTCTTGCCCATTGTTTTCTCTGAAGGCTGAATTCTGCCCTGATTTACACCCCATAACCTGGCAGCAGCTAAAGGTAGGCTCATCCCTAGGAGATGCTTTCTCACAAGGAGTTTTTTGGGAAGCAGGAGCCCTTCAGGCATCTCAAACCCCCAAATGCCATCTGGGGATGCAGGATGGTGCTGCGTCATCTGGATGGGGCTCATCCAGGTGGCACCGGCATGGATGTACAGCATTCCAAGGGAATGCGTGGCAGGGTTTATGGCACAAGGCAGTGCTGTGAGGGTTGGAGGCTGAGCATCAGAGGCACAGAGAGCAGCTACAGGGGCTCTGCTGCAGCAGGATCTGGGCTGAGACCACCACAGGGTGGAGATCTGAGTCCTGGGAACAACCTGGAGCTTGGCCAGGAACCAAAGGGGTTCTGTGGTCAGGGCACAAATAACCTGTGGGGTGCAGCAGCCGACACTGTGCTCCCATTCCCATGGGCTTTGCTGCCACAGAGCCCAGAGAAGTGAGGAACATCTCTCAGGGTCTCCATTGAACCCTGCTTCCCACAGGAGAGGGGCAAGGAGAGCTCATCCCCAAGGAGAGAAGCTTTTGCCTCATGGCTCAGCCACCCAGGCCCCATAATTCCTGTCATTTCGGAACCCCTAAAGTGAATCCTTCCCGAGAACAGTCCATTCCCACATTTCCAAACTTTGGAGGGAGGACAATTGGCACCCACTCACATTTCAGCCTCTGCTGCCTCTCCCACACCATCAACTCCATCACTAACATGTGACAGCCTTTGCCAGTGACTCATTTTTAGCAACAACTCGGTGATTTATTTTATTCTGATGCATTTATTTACAGGAAATGATTAATTAAAGGAATTCTTTTCATTGCCATTAATTGTTTCGCAGACAACCCGAGGAGATAATCATCACATGCTGGCAATTACGTGCCATCAATTATCCCCATGCTGCTGCTGTCAGTGGATCACAGCCCCTACCTGGTGGGAGTCACTGCTGGTGCCACCGAGGCATTTTCCAGTAATGTAGGACTGGGGAGGATGGGAAACAGCTTCCAGACAGGCTCCGAGATTGATATGCAAGCCAAAGGGAAATGCATTAAACTATTTAACTGCCTGGAAATCCAGCATAATGAACATCCAAAGGTATCTTATTACTAGTTCACTGTAGCTTGCCTTTATTTATTTGTTAGCATTTAAATTTTGTTCCAATTAGTTCTTGTGTTGGAAGCTCTCTTACTGCAGGGGTGGGTCCTGCTCGTGCTCAGCTGAAGACCCTCAAATCTGCATCCAGGTGGGTGGGAGTGGGGAGGGAGAGGGATGGCAGACCCAGGGAACAGCCAGGTCGAGGATTGGGCAGCAGTGACAGGGACCTGGAGTTGTGGAATTTGGGTGGCCCTGGCTGAGCTCTCCTGTCCTGCTCCCCCAGGCCACCACATCCCCACCCAGGGCCCATCACCACCTGAGCCAGGGCTCATCACCTCCTCCACTCCTCTTTCCCAAATCATAGAATCCTGGAATGGTTTGGGTTGGAAAGGACCTTAAAAATCATCTTGTCCCCCCCCCTGCCCTGGGCAGGGACACCTTCCACTATCCCAGGCTGCTCCAAGCCCCGTCCAACCTGGCCTTGGACACTTTCCAGGGATCCAGGGGCAGCCACAGCTTCTCTGAGCACCCTGTGCCAGGGCCTCCCCACCCTCCCAGGGAAGGATTTCTTCCCAACATCCAATCAAAACTTGCCCTCTTTCAATTTGTCCTGTCACTCCAGTTCCTGAGAATTGTCTCTCTCCAGCTTCCCTGAAGCCCCTTCAGATCCTGGAAGGAGCTGTGAGGTCTCCACACAATCTTCCCTTCTCCATGATGAACAACCCCAGCTCTCCCAGCCTGTCTCCACAGGGAGATGCTCCAGTCCCCTGATCCACCTCACGGCCTCCTCCAGAATTGCTCCAACATTTCAATGTCCATTTTTTGTTGGCAGCACCAGAAGTCAGCACTGAATTAGTTTTGCTGGTACCTCCCACCCTCTCCCACCATCCTACCTGTCGGATGTTTTAGGAAAAACCCCAAAACCTTCCTCCCATGACGCCCCAGGGCTCTGTGTGTGTCCCCAGCCAGGTGTGTGGAACTTTGGGGCGGTGTGGTGGCCTCCTGCTCTCCCTGGGAAGAGCCAGGCACCCAGCGAGCAGAGATTTTGGGAGACTGGACCAATGTGCTCAGCAACGCCTGAGCTTCTCAAACATGCCAGAAGGACATTAAATGGAATGTATTCAGTGCTAAGAATTATGGTGTCTTTAGAACCTAAAGTGTATAATTAAATTATAACATCTGAGATTGGAATTGCTTTCTCACTTGTAGGGGAAAAAAAATAAGACATTTTAATAACATGTCATAAGTTTTACAGTTATTGGATTTTCAAATTGTTTACAAAAGCAATATTGTTCAATTGCATTGTTGTTTTGTTGGGGTTTTTTTTTCTTAAGTCTTTTGATAAAAAGGATAAACTAACAATAATGTTCCCAGGAGGTAGAACAAAATTGCATTTCACTTTTGTTATTTGTTTAATTATCCATTCAGCCAGTCAGTATATAAAACTCATTTTCAGCAGATTCCTCCTCAAAGTCTCCAGCTCCAGCTGTAACTGCAAAGAGCTTTCAACTTTTATTTAACATTAATAACCCAAGGAAATCCTGGTGTTCAGGTACTGCAGCACCTTGCCTGCCATTGCAGGAGCCTTTCAAAGGGATGTGGGCAGGAGGGAACGTCAGGCTGGTAATTCCCAGGTTTTAGGATTGGAGGGGAACGCTGGCTCATGGTGTCCTGTTTATTTTCAATAGGGAACCACTGGGGAACTCCTAAAAATCAACAGTCCCTGGTGGTTTTGCAAATCTTGAGCAGTTTGAGGGGGTTGTGACCTCTCAGGCTGTTGTTCATTCTAAGCCTGCTGGGATTCTTTCCCTGGCTGTTTCTCCCTGTTGTTTGTAGGAGAAGGGAACCCACGCTCCAGGAGAGGGATTCTCCAGGCCATGACCCGGCTGAGGTTCACATTTGAAAGGCGACTTGTGTTGGGACAGGAGCTGCTCCCATGGCAGGTTTGGTTGGTTGTGTCTTGGTTTTGAGGAGATCTGATTAATTCATTTAATCAATAGCTTTCTGCCTCCATCAAAATTTCTATATTTCTATAAAACCACCAGCTTCAGCGGCCTTTACATCCATGATTTGCTTGGCAAGGAGGAGTCGGGCATAGCTGGAATCCCACCAAAGCACTCAGTGGTTTGTCTGTGTAGGGGGTCTGGTTGAAGCTGTTCCTGTTCATGGCAGGGGGTTGGACCAGATGACCTTGCAAGGTCCCTTCCAACCCAAACCGTCCTGTGATTCTGTGATTTTATGATTCTGTGATTTTATGACTTTACATTTCTATGATTAGCAAGCACTGCACGATACTTCTGTCGGTGTTTTCTCTCTTCTTTCAGCATCTCCTTCCAGAGGCTGATTCCTGCCGTGTTTGAAGCACAAATGCTGATACACGGGATCATCTCCCAGCCTCTCCCGATACCAGGGACCTGTTTTCAGGCAGCAGCAGGAGCCCACCCATTCCTAGTAGCTTTGCAGGCCACCCCAGTGATAAAACCTTGTTTTTTGGGACTTATACCCCCCAGAGCAGCACCCGAGCGGGAGACTGTGGGGAAAACAAAAACAGGAACAGGTTATAAAGAGGTGTAAAGTGGAGCCACCTTCTTTCCCTGCCTGCAGCGATGAGATGAGCCAAAAGAAGGATCTATTCCATCCCTCTGGATGAGCAGCCTGCCCTCCCTGACAGCACATATCGGCTGTTAAATGCTTACCCAGCATCGGGAGGGGGGTTATTAGGAGCAGTGAATTCCTTTGGTAAGTTCTCAGGTCATAAAGATGTTTGACTCCTCATTTGCACGTTCCTCTTGGAATCGATCAAAGCGGAAAAGCCGGAGGGTAAAAATCGATAAGGGAGAACGGGTCTGTGCAAAGATGTATGGACAGAGCTGGGCAGGGGCAGGGCAATCAGTTATTGTGCTAATTGATGGGGGGATGATAACTCAGAATTGATCAGAGGCTGCCTGAGCTGATACAACTCAGGGGCTCCAGAATCCTGGTCTGGAGATGTCACAGAGGGATGCTCGGATCAGCTGCACAGGTCCTAACCCACTCAGCTGCAGGGGTTTATTGACAGGGGTGCTCAGGGCACAGGGGAAAGCAAAACGAGCCTGGCTCTGGGTGAGATCCCTCAAAAAGCAGGAGTCTGCTAACCAGTGCTCCCGGTATTCCAGCAGATATCCACTGCCCACTCCACGTTGCACAGCTTGGATCCAGGGGCTGTCGCTGTATCCATGTGTCACCCACCTTCTCCTCCACTGAGAACCCCACTGAGGGTTTAGAGCAACCCTGCCTCCCACCAAAGCTCCACAGGACATCAAGGGATTAATAATTAACCCTTAACAATCGTGGGCTGGAATTGGCTCTGTCCAAAGGAGAGAGGAAACTGAGGCGGGGGGACAGTGAAGTACCTGAGTCTCGTCCAGAGGATGGAGAAGACCTGATTGCTCCTGAACCTCACTGTGAGAGAAGATCAGAAATCAGATCAGCTGTGCACCAAAGCTGTTCCCATTTCTTGCAGGGTGCTCCCAGCTGTTGTGGGAGGAGACAGGAATTCCCCTCTCCAGGCTGCCCTGGAAGGCACAGGTTTGACATTCCCAATGAGTATTTCTGGATGAAACTGAGCTTGAACACCAGAGGGAAGCCTCCAGACCCATTTTTTGGAAGGTATGCAATCAGATAAACCAGATCCAATCCTCCTGCTTGTGCCCTCCAGGTGGCAGAGCCGTGGGGCAAACTGTGCTCCAGTTCCCCTCCCGTGCAGGTCCTTGAAACAAACCATATTTTAGGGATAATTTCTGGAAGATCTGCCCTGAAACTGGATGGGAGAAAGGTTTTAGCACCCAGGAGCCCATGACAAAGCCACCTCCACTGCAAGGCTCCATCAGTGACCTCACAGCAGGAACATCAGTGCCAGACGACTTCCAATGCTGGGAATTCTGAAGACCAGGTAAGGAAAACATCTCCAGGAGAGTTTAAACAAGGATCAGCCCTGGGGCAATGGGGTGGTAGGTGACCAGGGAAGGTCCTTCCAGTCCTGTGCCCCTTCCTTGGCCACAGGGAGCTGCCCAGAAAGGGGCTCTGCAGGTGCCCAGGTACCTTGGGCTTTTCGCTGCCCTGCAGCCAGGAAAAGGAAAGGAAAAACAAATTTCTTGGTAACAGCTGTGTTTCCTTAACAAACAACTGTTCCCTTAAAACATCCAGGATGACGAGTTGACAGTAATGAAGTAACATCTGTCCAATCAGTGCACTTTTTGGCAGCTCTGGAGCCTCTGAGTGAACGTTCCCTAATGTTCACCAGACACTCGCAGCACCTGCTTTGCACCCCCAGCCTCTTAGGCTGCCTCCAAATGCAGAACAGATGTGAGGGCTGAGATAAAAAGCTTCCCCGAACAATCTATCAGTCTAATAGCATTGATCAAACAAAACTGTCTTGGAACATCACTTGTTTTTGCTCCGGGCACCTTCCACCTTTCCTGGGCATCAACCCTGCTGTTAACCCTTGCAGGGGTGCCAGGAGGGAGGGCTGGGGCTCTTGGGATCTGGTATGGACTATTATTATTATTATTATTATTATTATTATTATTATTATTATTGTTCCTATTACAGACTCTCAGGCACATGGTGGGATTTTTGGGGGTCCTGTGCAGAGCGAGGAGTTTTTCTCAATGATCCTTGTGGGTCTCTTCCAACTCAGGATATCTATGATTCTGTTGATAGTGTTGGGAATGCAGCACTTAGGGGTGGATATGAATTCCTGCAAGGCTCTGCTGGGAGCAGTAGTGGGACAGAAAGACCGTCCATGGATGCATCAGCTCCAGGGCGGCTCTGAGCCTGCCTATGGCTGGGAAAACACGAAGCAAGGGCACATAGGAGAGGTATTTTCCATGGAGACACAGGAATGTTGTTGGCATTGCATATGGCACTGGGGACACCTGGCATATCCAGTGCAGGTTGTTCATGGCAAGCGAGCAGGGAAGGGCAGCCTGGGCACTTGGGCAGCTGTGAAATTCATCTTCTGAGGGGCAGCTTGTCCTGGCTGGCTCTGAAATTCATCTTCTGAGAGGCAGCTTGTTTTGTCTGACCCAGAGCGGGGAGGAGCAGGGCTGGAAGGATGTGCTCTGCGAATCTGGAAGGAGACAAGGGGTAGTAGGTGACTGATGTCTCTGCATCACCCCCAGCTCCCTGGTGCTGTGGAGAATTATGAAATCCCAGAATGGTTTGAGTTGAAGCCACCTTAGAGCTCATCTCACTCCAAGCTTGGGCAAGTGGCACTTCAGAATTGTTTATTTTCTCTTGAATTAGCTCAGGCCCAGCTGCAGCTCGAGGGTCAGCAGGTCCCGGCCCTGGAAGGTGCTGCCACTGCTGGTTTGTTGCTGTTCATTTCTCAGCAGCCTCTTTCATCCCCTTGGCTCGGTGCACTGAGCCCCCCGAGAGGGTCCCTGAGCTGTCCTCCCTCATGGGGGACACGTTTCTAGGCCCATGTAGCGACAAAAAGAACAGCCACTCGCCTTCCTTCTTTTTCTGGCCTTGGCTTGGCAAGCCTTGCCGCGCAGCCCTGAGGGGTG
>VZTA01020396.1:0-14737 GCA_013398855.1 Mohoua ochrocephala
TTCCCTTCCCTTCCCTCTCTCCCCCCAATTTTTCCCCTTTCCCACCCCTGCATCCCCATTATCCCTCAGGATCGGGGATGTCCGGGATGGATTTGGGCTCTTCCCATGCTCCCAGCACTCCACAATTCCCAGGAAAGGCGCTGGCACAGCGTTTTCCCGCTGTTTGATGGTGTTTTACCCCCAGGGACACGCGGGGAAGCGCAAGGACAAGGACACGGGAATGGGATACGGGCGGATTCAGGATTGCGGGATCGCTCCCTGGGAAGGTCCCGTCCTTCCCGGGAAAACAAACCTGGAATTTGCCGGTAATTGTTCCCTATTTCCACCTGCCTTTAACTGAAACGATCCCAAATTACCCCCTCCGAGCCCAGCTTTCGCTCCAACTTCCAGGAGACTCCGGAACGGCGACTTTACAGCCCAAAACTCCATAAAAACGGAGCCGGGATTACCTCGTTCTCCTCGGGAAACAATTCCAGGTTTTATCTGTGGCTATTAAAAGGGGACGATTGTTCTGTGCAGTTAAACCTTTTCCTTTTTTTTATTTTAAAATATTTTTGAATCTTTATTGATCTGGGCAACGCTGGCAGCCTCCCTGGGATGGGAAAAGGGATTGGGAGAAGGATTTTGGGGGGAATTTGGGGCTGAGATGAGGAGCTGGAGACTCTTCCCAGCTCAGCAGGAAAAAGGGGATGGGGAGGAGGATTTTGGGGGGGATTTGGGGCTGCGATGAGGACCTGGAGACTCTTCCCAGCACAGCAGGAACAAATGGATGGGGAGAAGGATTTTGGAGAAATTTGGGGCTGTGATAAAGACCTGGAGACCCTTCCCAGCTTTCCTCTTCCCTGCAGGAAAAAGGAATTGGGAAAAGGATTTTGGGAAGAATTTGAGGCTGTGATAAGGACTTGGAGACTTTCCCAGCTAAGCAGGAAAAAGGGGATGGGGAGAAGGATTTTGAGAGGAATTTGGGGCTGTGATGAGGGCCTGGAGACTCTTCCCAGCTTTCCTCATCCTTGCAGGAAAAAGGGATGGGGAAAAGAATTTTGGAAGGAATTTGGGGCTGTGATAAGGACCTGGAGACCCTTCCCAGCTCAGCAGGAGAAAAGGATGGGGAGGAGGATTTTGAGGGAATTTGGGGCTGTGATAAGGACCTGGAGACCCTTCCCAGCTCAGCAGGAGAAAAGGATGGGGAGGAGGATTTTGAGGGAATTTGGGGCTGTGATAAGGACCTGGAGACCCTTCCCAGCTTTCCTCATCCCTGCAGGAGAAAAAGGATGGGGAAAAGGATTTTGGGGGAATTTGGGGCTGCGATAAGGAACTGGAGACTTTCCCAGCTCAGCAGGAAAAAGGGGATGGGGAGGAGGATTTTAGGGGAATTTGGGGCTGTGATAAGGACCTGGAGACCCTTCCCAGCTTTCCTCATCAGGAAAGGGCCGGGATAAAGTTTTAGGAATAGGAAGGACCCCGGCATGGCCACATCCCAGTCCCGGGTGCCCTGGCACGGCCTCTAATCCCAGGTAATTGGATTTACAGGGAGCGCTGGATCCAATTACAGGGCCCTAATTAACGGCCCGCGGTTCCGAGCGCGCTTGCGGCAATCAGGATTAATTATTCCGGGATCCACGGGCAGCCTCCGATTGCGGGATCCGCTGGAATGCGGGGAAAGGAGGCGCCTCCGGGGGGCGATGGGCACAGCCCCGGAGTCTGAGGGTCCTGTGTGGGATGAGGAGGGGGTGGAATTGCTGCGGAGAATCCAGAGGAGGTCGTGGAGATGCTCTGGAGCCAGGCTGGGAATGTTCATCTGGAGAAGGGAAGGATCCAGGGAGAGCTCAGAGCCTAAAGGGGACTCCAGGAGAGCTGGAGAGGGATTTGGGATGAGGGATGGAGGGACAGGACACGGGGAATGGCTTCCCACTGCCGGAGGGCAGGGATGGATGGGATATTGGGAAGGAATTGTTCCTTGGGAGGGGCTGGGATGGAATTCCCAGAGCAGCTGTGGCTGCTCCTGGATCCCTGGCAGTGTCCCAGGCCAGGCTGGAGCCCCCTGGGATGGTGGAAGGGGTCCCTGCCCGTGGAATGAGACACTTTTAAAGTTCCCTTCCAATCCAAACCATTCCATGAGTCCGCGGTTCTGCCATGAAGGCCTGGAATTCCCAGAGATCCCCTGGGATATTCCCGTGCACGGATTTGGGGACCGAGAGCAGCGTCCCTGTGCGGGGCATCCCCTTTTCCGCAGGGTCCCAGCCCCTCTCCAGCATTCCCCACCCCTGGGGGTGCTGATTCCTCATCCCTCCCTGCCGGATTGAGCCATTCCCGGGAAAAGGCTCGAGGGATCACCAGCTGGGAATTGCTTTATCCCGTGACAATCCTTGGCCGGGAAGCGCGGCCGTGGAGCTGCTGCAGCTCCAGGTGTCGGCCCTGCAGCGGTGCTGGGATTCATCCTGTTTTCCTTCCTTTGGGAAAAGAAAAAAAATAGTCCCAAAATTCCAAGAGCCTGAGGAATCTCCAGCAATCCCTGGGATTTTGCTGCATCCCAGAGCTCGTGGCAGCACCCGAGGAGCAGCCAGAGCTCCAGGCTTCCCTGCCAGGCATCCTCCCGGAGATTTGTGGCCCTGGAAAAGCGGTGGGATCGCTTCTCCTCATTGCTCTGTTCCCAAGGGTCCGCCTGTTCCCGGCTTGGGACATTAATCCGGCGCAAGCCAGAGGTTTATCCAAACAGGGAATCTTTCCTCGGTGATTTCAAACTAAACTCGATAAATCCTTCATAGAAGAGAAAGGGTTTTCCTCTCCGAAGGGTCCGCGGAGGAGCCGAGCGGGGAGAACGGCTCCGGAGCCGCGCGTCTTCGTTTGCTCCTGGATTTCCCCCAGGAGCTCCACGTTTGCTCTTGTTCCCACTGGATTTTTTCCCTGCCGGTGCTGAAATCCCAGCCTGGGGACCATCCCCGAGGCCGTGCTGCTGGAATTTCGGTGGGTCAGGATTTGGTGCTGGGCCTGGCGGGACCTTGGGGATTTGTGGGAAGCGCCGATGGGGCTGGAGGGACCTTCCCTCCACCCGCGTCCAGGGAAACCCTTCGGTTGTCCCTTCCCGGGAGCATCCCCGGTGGCTCTTTGCCACCTGCCGGTGTGACAAGCGGGGACATCTGCCCGGGTCCCTGTCAGTCCCTTCCCGCCCATTCCCGGCCCTCTGTTCCCGGATTTGGGAGCTCAGGATGCGGCAGCGGCACCGAATGTGGTGACGGGGACATTCCTTGGCTGCCGCGCTGCCCTCAGCCGCATCCCGCCCATGCTCAGCTCCTTCCCAGGAATCGGGAAGCTCCGAACGGATCCCTGGGAGCCGCATCTCCGGCCTCTCCATCTTTTTATTCCCAGCCCTCTCTCCTTTCCTTTCCTCCCCTCCTTCCTCTCCCTCTCCGAGCCCCCTCAGCTCCTGCGATGCTCGCGCAGGGCTTTGATCTCCGGAAAGCCCCTTCCCTTCTCCGAACCCTCTGGAATGCTCGGAGGAGCCTCATTAAAATAGATGAGGCTCCCTTTGATCGCCGCGGTGCTCCCAGGACCTTTTCCCGGTGCCGGGCTTCAAGCGCAGCCGCTTCCCTTTCATCCCTGCTCCCAGCTCGCCAGCCGGGAGAGCCGGAGCTGCTCCTCACCTTCCCGGGAAAAGCGGGGGGATCCCGGCCCTCGGGGAGCCCAGCGGGGCCGCGGTGAATCCCTGGGAGCTCAGCGGGGGATTCAGGGAGGTGGAAAAGCCGGAGGGATTCGGGGAGCTCGGCAAGGACACGCGGAGACGGTGCTGGAGCTCTGGGGAAAAACGGGAAAGGGAAGGTGGAGATGAAAACGATCCTGGGGAGAAAAAGGGAAAGGGTTGAGAAGCAAAGAGGAGGCGGCCAAGGGCAGCTGCACCCCTGGGCAGAGCTCGTCGGGCCTTTGGAACGACGTGTCTGGGTTGGATAAAGCGGGAATAGGGAACGAATCCTGTCCCCGTTCCCGTCCCTGGATCGGGCTCTGGGCGCTCCCTGCTCCGAGCGGGGCTGAGGGAGTGGGGTGGGAACGGGGATGAGAATTGGGATGGGAACGGGGCTGGGAATTGGGATGGGGAACGGGGCTGGGAATTGGGATGGGAACTGGGGAGATGGAGGGGGAGGGCGCAGGGAATGGGGTGGGGGATACAGGGAATGGGGATGTGGGATACAGGGAATGGGGATGTGGGATACAGGGAATGGGGATGTGGGATACAGGACACAGGGATGTGGGGGTTCAGGGATGCAGGGATATATCCCCTGCAGGATACAGGGATATGGGGTTACAGGAATGCAGGACACGGGGTTGTGGGATGCAGGGATATGGGGATTCAGGACTGCAGGACACAAGGATTTGGGGATACAGGGATGTAGGGAATGGGAATGTGGGATACAGGACACAGGATGCAGGCTGCCAGGATTGGGGGACACAGGGATGCAGGACACAGGGATTTGGGGATACAGGGACCGTGGTGGGACAGAGGCTTCATGATGGGACAGGGTGTGATATCCTCGGTGACACAGTGTGACCCTCGGTGGCACTCTGTGACCCTCCTCGGTGACACTCTGTGACCCTCGGTGACACAGTGTGACCCTCGGTGGCACTCTGTGACCCTCCTCGGTGACACTCTGTGACCCTCCTCGGTGGCACTCTGTGACCCTCCTCGGTGCAGTGCGGTCCCCAGTGCCATCCTCAGTGCCACGGTGCCCTCCGTGGTGGCACAGAGCAACCCCTGGTGACGCACCGGCATTCCCAGTGGCACAGGATCGTCCTGGGTGGCACGGTGCCATCCTCGGTGACACGGTGCCATCCTCGGTGACACTCTGCGATCCTCGGTCCCACAGGGGTCCCCTTGTCCCACCACATTCCCTCTGTCCCATCATTGTCCCTCCACCCCCACCGTGGTTCCTTTGTCCCCCCGCAGCTCCTCTGTCCCACCAGGGTCCCTCCATCGAACCAGAATCCCCTTGTCCCACCACTTTCCCTCTGTCCCACTGAGGTCCCTCTGTCCCCCACAGTCCTTTGTCCCACCACATTCCCTTTGTCCCACCAGAGTCCTCTTATCCCACCACAGCCCCCTCATCCCACCAGGGTCCTTCTGTCCCACCACATTCCCCTTATCCCACCACAGTCCCCTTGTCCCACCAGGGTCCCTCTGTCCCACCACAGCCCCCTCATCCCATCACAATCCCTCCGTCCCACCACATTCCCTCTGTCCCACCAGGGTCCCCTTATCCCACCAGGGTCCCTCATCCCATCACAATCCCTCTGTACCACCAGTGTCCCTCATCCCACCAGTATCCCTCTGTCCCATCACATTCCCTCTGTCCCACCAGGATCCCTCTGTCCCACCACGATCCCTCTGTCCCACCAGAGTCCCTCTGTCCCACCAGATTCCCTCTGTCCCACCACATTCCCTCTGTCCCACCACGTCCCCTCTGTCCCACCACAGTCCCTCTGTCCCACCAGTGTCCCTCTGTCCCACCAGTGTCCCTCTGTCCCACCACATTCCCTCCGTCCCATCACATTCCCTCTGTCCCACCACAGTCCCTCTGTCCCACCAGGATCCCTCTGTCCCACCACATTCCCTCTGTCCCACCACATTCTTTCGTCCCAGCGCGGTCCCGGCTGGCAGAGCCCGCGCTGAGCCCTTAATAAGCTGTGATTCACACCCTGCGCTTAATTAGCGATTCCGTTAACGGGTTTGTAATTCAGGCACGACCCTGATTGCATCCGAGCGCTGCTTTATTTCTTCTCCGCCGCTCGCATTCTGAGCACTAATTACGCCTCTTTGGATGCTAATTGCTTCCCAGCCCTCTGCCGCTGTCTTTCCTGAGCAACATTTATTTTTCGTGCGTCCGTGTGTTTAAACTAAGAAAAGCCGGGAGGGAGGTGGGAGGAGGAGGAGGAGGGAGAGGCGTCGGTCCAAGGTTTCTCCGGGATCAGACGTGCCGGGAAAGGTGAGCTGGGAAGTGCGAGCGGGGAGGAGTGAGCGTGGGAAAGAGCCGCGATGCCTCCTCCTCCTCTTCTTCCTCCTCCTCATCCTCCTCCTCTTCTTCTTCCTCCTTCAGGCTCGGCTCCAACCCCCTCGGGATGGGGGTCCCGGGGCCGGGATGGGGGTCCCGGGGCCGGCAGGGATTCACCAAGGCCCGGCTCCTTTGGGACGTTCCAGAGCGGGTGGAAACCGCCCGTGGGAAGGGTTCGGGCCGGGATCGGGGGCGGGGGGAGCCCCGGGGGAGTCAGGATGGGGCGCTGGAATAGGAATGAAGCCCTGGGGGATCAGGATGGGGCGCTGGAACAGGAATGAAGCCCGGGGGGTTCAGATTGTGCTGCGGATTGGGGATGCAGCCCTGGGGGATCAGGACAGAGCCCTGGATTAGGGAGGAAACCTGGGGAAGCTCAGTCTGGGGTGCTGGATTCGGGATGAAGCCCTGGGAGGCTCAGGTTGGATTAGGGACAAAACCTAAACCTGGATGGGTTCAAATTCGGGGTCTGGATTAAGAACGAAGTCCCGGGAGCTCAGGCTGGGGCAGGCGGGAGATGCCCACGGGGGGAGGAACATCCCCGGCACCGAGGTGACAGCGTCACCCCCTCAGGGGACCTTCCCGGGGCTCCCTTTGGGATCCTTTGGGATCATTTGGGATCATTTGGGATCCTTTGGGATGGTTTGGGATCGTCCCTCCCGTCCCTGCTCACGGCACGTCCCGCAGCCCCCTGAGCACGCGGAAAAACCTCTCCTGCTTTATTCCAGCCGGGAAAATCCCGGCCCCGCAGCCCCGCGGGTGTCCCGGGCAGAGCCGGGGTGCGTTTTGATGGCCCTGGCTAATGAGTGGCTCGTTAACAGCGGTTTAATTAGCTCGGGGGTCGTGGTGGTGAAGAGGTGTCAGAGCCGAGCGCCACCAGCAGCCAGAGCCGGAGGTGTCCCCTGCCCGTCCCCTGCCTGTCCCCTGCCCGTCCCCTGCCTGTCCCCTGCTGTCCCACAGCCCCAGGCTGGCCCTGCCCCGCCCCGTGCCTCAGTTTCCCCACCCAGAGCAGATTCCTGCGGCTCTGGGATGTTCCAGAGATATTCCAAGGGGCCCGAGGGTTATGGACACGCGGGATGGTGGCGGTGACTGCCCGAGGTCGCAGCGCGGGCGGCCTGGTGGCCCCGGCTGCCCCCAGCACCTCAGAAATGCGGGGAGATGACGGGAGAGATCCACGTTTTCCTGCCTTTTCCAGCATTTCCCGCACCTGCCGGGGCACGGGAGGATCGGGGTGGCCGATGCCGGGCCTGGAGGAGCTGATCCCGGGCCAAACCCGTTGGAATTTGAATTTCCCCTGGTGTTCCACGCGTGAGAACCCACAGAAGGGTCCCGCAGCACCGGGAAAAGCATCCCATGAATATTCATCTGCCGGGAAGACGCGGCCAGAGGCGGCTTTGAGTGACAGCTGTCAATCACTCAACCCTGGGCATTCCCCCGGGGAGGACGCGCCTGGCACTGGAGGGGGGGATTTTGGGGGTCCATTTTGGGGGTGCAGGAGGTGGCGCCAACATTCCAACCGCGGCATTCGGGAGCTCGGATGGATGGGGGACACCCCATCCTTGGGGAAGAGGCCGGACCCAGCCCGCAGAGGGTTAAATCCCGGGATGGGAGGTGGGAGATGGGAGCCGCAGCCTCCTGATTAGCGCCTGCATTGCGGCCCATTAATGCGCGTATCAAACCGTCCTTTCCCAGCCACGCTCCCGACAAATCCCAAACCCACCCACCCCCCTTTTCCCACCATCCAGGACCCGGTTTCGGGCTCATCCCGCCGTGTTTGGGCTGCGGGAGAGGCTCCGAGAGCACCTGCGAGCCTCACGCCGCTCTCCATTGACGCAATCGCCTTTATTTATTTAAAATATTTGGCAGCGGCCCCCCGAGGGGGAGCCGGGGAATGCGAAATCCCGTTTGCATCGGATTCCTGCGGAACGGCCCCCGCCACCCCGGCAGGCGCCGGCCGATTAAAGATCCATCAGGATCCAGGAAAAAAAACAAACTCGCGGATCCTTCCCGCTCCGAATTAAAAGTTAATAATGGGAGAGGGGAGCTGAGAGCGGCGCTGGGAGGGAGGCAGGGAATGGAGGAGGGAGCGATTAACAACCGGGAAGAGATGGAGGGAAACGATTGAGGAGGGGGCTGAGTGAGGGGCGTGTGAGGGAGGGGTGCCAGAGGTGCCGAGTTCCAGAATTGTGGAATGCTTTGGGTTGGGAGAGAGGTAAAACTCATCCCGTTCCACCCCTGCCACGCTTTTCCCAATCCCAGGCTGCTCCAAGTTGGCCTTGGACGCTTCCAGGGATGGGGAATCCCACAGGTTCTCTGGGAAATCCGTTCTGACCTCTCGCAGCCCTCACAGGGAGGAATTTCATCCCAAAATCCCATCCGAAGCTGCCCTCTGGCAGTTTGAGTCCATTCCCTGTGTCCTGGCTCTCCATCCCCTGCCCGAAGTCTCTCTCCCTCTTTCCTGCAGCTCCTTCAGGCGCTGCAAGGCCCCGGTGAGGCCACCCCTGGTCTTTTCTCCAGGCTGGACATTCCCAACTCTCCCAGCTTTTCCCACATCCCTCTGGACTCCCCTTGGTGCCCCCCTCGCTCCAGCAGCTCCGTGTCCTTCCCAAACCTGGATCCAGCCCTGCAGGGAGGCCTTTCCCACCTTTCTGGGAGTTTCCGGGATGCCTTTCCCGCCTTTCTGGGAGTTTCCAGGATGCTTTTCCCACCTTTCTGGGAGTTTCCAGGATGCTTTTCCCACCTTTCTGGGAGTTTTCAGGATGCCTTTCCCACCTTCCTGAGAGTTTCAGAGGTGCTTTTCCCACCTTTCTGGGAGTTTCTGGGATGCTTTCCCCACCTTTCTGGGAGTTTCAGGGATGCTTTCTCCACCTTTCTGGGAGTTTCTGGGATGTTTTCCCCACCTTTCTGGAGTTTCAGGGATGCTTTCTCCACCTTTCTGGGAGTTTCTGGGATGTTTTTCTCACCTTTCTGGGAGTTTCAGAGGTGCTTTTCCCACCTTTCTGGGAGTTTCTGGGATGTTTTTCCCACCTTTCTGGGAGTTTCAGAGGTGCTTTTCCCACCTTCCTGGGAGTTTCTGGGATGCTTTTCCCACCTTTCTGGGAGTTTCTGGGATGCTTTCCCCACCTTTCTGGGAGTTTCAGAGGTGCTTTTCCCACCTTTCTGGGAGTTTCTGGGATGCTTTTCCCACCTTTCCGGCATTTTCCGCGATGCTTTTCTGGCTCCCCCAACCACAACCTCGCAGGACTTGGGGGTCAATCCTGACCCTTCCCCTTGGCTCCGGGGGGTCCGGCCGTTCTCTGTCCCCATTCCCAGCTGGAATAACCCCCCCAAGCCCCACTCGGGGGTGACTCCAGCAGCTCCAGCTCCTGGGCACTGCTCCCTCCCCGCCTCCATCGATCGGATTTATGAAGACGTTAAACGATTTTGCTGTTTCAGAGCTCGCTCGATAAACGCCGGAGCCGCGGCAGGAACGACCTTTCCCTCGGGCGGCTCCCAGGGAACAAAACCTGCAGAGCCTGGATCACCCTGGAGCCGCTCCCTCTCCTTCCTTTGGGATGTTTTCCATGGAAAAATGGGCGGCCGGGGCTCCTGGAGTGGTGGGATCAGGGGATGCTCCCAGCCCTGGGGCGGGGTTGGGATTTTCCCACCCTGGGGGGTGATGGGGTGACAATTCCTGGGTTTTCCGGGCCTGGAAAATGATGTAAAATTGGGAGGAAAAGGAGTTTATTTTTCTGTATTAACCTTAAAAGAGGGGCAGGAGGAGAAAGAGGAGGGGGAGCCTCGTGTTTGCACCACGCCCCATTCCAGAGTCTGGATTCCCAATTTCCCATCATTTTGCCCCATTCCAGAATCTGGATCCCAATTTCCCATCATTTTGCCCCATTCCAGAGTCCAGATCCCAATTTCCCAGCATTTTGCCCCATTCCAGAATCTGGATTCCCAATTTCCCAGCATTTTGCCCCATTCCAGAATCCAGATCCCAATCTCCCACTGGGAAAGGCACCTCCTCGATTTCGGGAACAACACCGAGGTTTTAAGGGATCGGCTGCAAATTTGGGAAGCCCTCCCAGGGTATCAAACCCACCCCACGCCCCATCCCCATCACAGGGGGCATTTTGTTGCGATTTATAAATCCATGGGCTGAACCCACGCTGGGAGAGGGGATGGGAGAGATCCCAAAGGTTGGATTTTCCAGCAGTTCTTTTGAACCGCGCGGTTTTTTGGTCGTTATTGTCTTTAATATTCTTCTTTGTCCTCTTCGTTATCTTCTTCATCGTCTTCTTCTTTGTCATCTTCTTCATCTTCTTCATCGTCTTCTTCTTCTTCTTCTTCTTCTTCTTCTTCATCGTCTTCGTCTTCTTCTTCATCATCTTCTTTATCTTCTTCGTTGTCTTCGTCCTTGTCATCTTCTTCTTCGTCCTTGTCGTCTTCATCTTCTTCTTTGTCTTCATCATTGTCTTCGTCGTCTTCTTTGTCTTTTTCTTCGTCATCTTCTTCTTCTTTGTCTTCTTCGTCGTCTTCCTTGTTGTCCTCGTTGTCCTCTTCATCCTCGTCATCTTCATCATCGTCTTCTTCTTCTTCATTGTCATCGTCATCTTCTTCTTCTTCTTCTTCATTGTCATCCTCGTCGTCATCTTCGTCCTCGTCATTGTCTTTGTCGTCTTCATCTTCTTCTTAATCTTCATCATCTTCGTCGTCGTCGTCTTCGTCGTCTTCTTCTTCATCTTCGTCATCGTTCTCTTCATCATCTTCTTTGTCATCTTCTTCTTGTCTTCTTCTTCATCGTCCTCTTCATCCTCTTCATCCTCTTCATCCTCGTCATCCTCGTCATCTTCTTCTTTGTTGTCATCGTCATCTTCTTCGTCTTCTTCATTGTCTTCTTCTTCTTCTTCTTCATTGTCGTCCTCGTCGTTGTCTTTGTCGTCTTCATCTTCTTCTTCCTCCTTTGTCTTTGTCTTCTTCATCTTCTTCTTAATCTTCATCATCTTCGTTGTCGTCTCGTCTTCTTCATCTTCGTCATCGTCTTCATCATCTTCTTTGTCATCTTCTTCTTCTTTGTCTTCTTCTTCATCGTCCTCTTCATCCTCCTCATCCTCCTCATCCTCTTCATCCTCGTCATCCTCGTCATCCTCGTCATCTTCATCATCTTCTTCTTCTGCTGCATTTCATCGTCATCTTCTTCATCTTCTTCTTCTTCTTCATTGTCGTCCTCGTCGTTGTCTTTGTCTTCTTCATCTTCGTCTTCTTCATCTTCATCTTCATCTTCATCTTCATCTTCGTCTTCGTCTTCTTCTTAATCTTCATCATCTTCATTGTCATCTTCGTCGTCTTTTTCTTCATCTTCGTCATCGTCTTCATCATCTTCTTCATCTTCTTCTTCTTTGTCTTCTTCTTCATCGTCCTCTTCATCCTCATCCTCTTCGTCGTCGTCTTCTTCTTTGTTGTCATCGTCATCTTCTTCGTCTTCTTCTTCTTCATCTTCTTCTTCATTGTCCTCGTCTTCATCGTCTTCATCTTCTTCATCGTCTTCATCTTCATCATCTTCATCTTCATCATCTTCGTCGTCTTCTTCGTCATCCTCATCGTCCTCGTCGTCCTCTTCATCCTCGTCACCTTCATCATCTTCATCATCTTCTTCATCTTCATCCTCTCCCTCCTCCTCCCGCAGCGCTGGCTGTATCTCATCCCGAAGGCCGAGCTGTTGCTGTGCCCACGCAGCAGAAACGTTTCCCCGCCGCCTTCCGGCGGGAAGAAAGCGAGAGGTTTTGGGCCTCACAATGGAACAGCATCAGAAGGGCCCGGCAGGACGGGGCCTCGCTGCCGGCTCGGCCATGAAAGGAGAACAAAACCCAGCCCTGAAAGCTCAAAGCCGAACGGTCCCTTCCAATCCCCCGATTTATTTCTTTCCCCTTTAGGTTTATTTTCGGAAAAGCCGAAAAGGAATTAAAAATATTCATTCCGGAGCACGGCGGATTCCCAAACCCCTTTCTGCTGAGAGAAAATGGAATATTGGTTAAAATAAAATAAACCCGGAATGCTCCAGCTTCTCCCCCACCCCCCGTGCCAGGCTGGGGAGGGAGAGGGGGGGAACGGATCAAATAATTAATAAACGTAACGAGCTGAGTAACGGCGCTGATAAAACGGGAAAATCTCCCTCATTTCACGGCTGGGATGGGAATTCCTGCGCCTCGCCACCGCTTCCAGCCCCTGGAAAGCTCCTTCATCTCCCCGAGGCCATCGTGTCATTAGCAGCTAATTGATTTTTTGATTTTTTGATTTTTTTTTTTGCCCAACCTCTCCGTAAGGATGCGGGGCCGAATCCTGGTTTTGCAGCCTGACCACAGAGCTGAGCCCCATTCCCGCTTTTCCCGCTTTTCCTGCTTTTCCTGCTTTTCCCAGACCCCCCTCCCAGACTGGAATATTTTCAATATTCCCCCTTTTTTCCCCCAAAAAATGATCCACGGAAAGGTGGGAGCGGGGCTGGCTTTCGGTCTGGAGCAGGAACTGAGGGCTCGGCAGGGAAAACCTGGATCTTTGGATCCCAATCCCAAAAATCTGGCTCCTCTCGGGGATGCCCCAACCCCAGGGCATCCCCTGCACGGATCCCGGGATCTCCGGGAAACCGGGATTCCTGCCAGGAAAGCCTGGAGAGAGATAAATTAGAATTAGTTTTAATAAAACGGGGCTCGTTTTTAATCGACGCCGGGGCGATTTTTCTCCGGCCTCTCCGCGCCGAGCGGATTTTTCCCTGAAAAATGGGGGGAATTTTCATCTCTCTGGAAATTAATTCCCGCCTGACAGCCGCGGTGCTTAACGGAGATAATAACAATTATTCCTACCCCAGACAGCTCCTCCGTCCTGCGGGGCCGCGCCTTTCATTTGTCTCCCTGGATTATCCTAAATCCATCCCCAGGCGGCGAAACCCTCGGGAATGAGGGGGGGGATGAGCGCGGTTTGAAGCCCCGTGGGATTCTCCCGTGCTCCATCCATCCCTCGTCCCGTTTTCCCTCTTCCCTCGGGGTGTTTTGGTGGGGAAAATGCGGGATTTGGGGTTGGATCCGTGGATCGAAGCGGCTCTGTGGGGTCGGGGTGTTTGGGGCATTCCCGGGAATTATCCAGCAGCGCCCTGGGGTCCAAATCCTGGAGGGGTGAAGGGAATGGCGCTGGAAAACCGGGATTTGCAGCGGGAATGGGGACAGGACAGGGCTGGGAGGGAGCCTTGGCTGAGGGGTTTGAGGTGTTGGGGCCGCGCCCTCCAAAAAACCTCAGGGAAGAGCGGGAATAGAAAAGATCCTCGAGGAAAAGAGCCTGGAGAGGGACCTGGGAAGGCCTCGGGGGGGTTTTTCCACGTCCTCGTGGCATCGCGGGAGTGTGGAAAATCCCTTTTATCCCAATATCTGCTCTCCCTGGAGATGCCCGGGGGACATTGGGGGCGGCGGCTCCAACCTCGCCTCTTTCCCAGCACCTCATCCCCTCCATCCCCGCCGCTTTCCCGGGAGCCTGGAGCCAGGTTTTTCCCTGCCTGGAATTCCCTAATCCCCTCCCACCGCTCGGGATAATCTCCCTCCATCCTCCGAGGCCCGCGGGCTGCAGCGGGAGCTGAGAAAAGCAGCACAAAAGAAGGCGGCCGCAATTTCGGAGCCAAAAAAAAACCCGTAAAAGGGTTTTCCACCTCTTTCCTCCACTCGGTGCCGTCCTTCCCTCGCATCCTCGCATCTTCCCAGCTCCGAATTCCCCAATTCCCGCATTTTCCCTGCGCCTCTCCCCTCTCCTTGCCCCCGGGGAGGAGAATTTCTCCCCACGCAGGGCTGGGAGGGGCTGGAAGAGGCTCTGTCCTCCTTCCCCAGAGCCTGGAGAGCTCCTCTGGAATTGGTTTTATCCCCACGAATCCCACAAATATCTCCCCGGTGTCCCTGCTGAGGGCAGGGGTGCTCAGCACAGGGGTGGTGGCGTTGGGATGAGGAGCAAAGATCCAGGATTTTGGGATGCCCGGGCACTTCTCAGCCTCTCCCGGCTCCGAGGGGTCTGGAATCAGCTGTGCCAGGATCCAGGATCCCCCCCAGATGCCCCAAAGATGCCCCAAAGATGCCCCAAAGATGCCCCCCTTCCCTCCTGGATGCCGTTTGCCTTCTCCGCAGCTGGAAAGAGGGGGGAAACATCCCCAAAAAAGCAACATTTGGGATGAAATTTGCTTCCCAGACCTTTTCCCTGCTCAGGTGTGGCCACTCCGCCCGACCCGGGGTTGCCCATCCGGCGCTCCGGGTGGATTTTGGGGGGGCCGAGACCGCTCTGTGACCCCCCATCCATGCTCTGCATCCCAAAATTCCCCCTCTGGAAGCGGCGGGGGGGCTCTCCCGGCACTGCCAGCCCCTTCCCCGAGCTCGTGGCAGCGATTATCGCCCGCTCCTCGCTGCCACCCAGATCACAGCGCCTTTGATCCTCCGCCTTTTCCTTTTTGCTGCCGTCTCCCATTCATTTACCGGCTTTAAACTCTGCAAAACGCACCGAAAGCTCGGGTTTTGTTTAAAAAAAAAAGAAAAAAAAAGGATGTTTTCCCTAAAAAGGGACGGCTGGTGACACCTTCCTGTGAGGGCAGAGGGGACGCAAACAGCTCCGAGCTCGATCCCCGCTGTCCCTGAGCTTTGGGATGCAATCTCTGATCCCTTAATTAAGGCTGCTCGGGGAGATGGGAGGGTTCAGAG
>VZTA01020398.1:1716-31478 GCA_013398855.1 Mohoua ochrocephala
CTTCTCTGGGAATCCCACCCCAGCCCCTCCCCACCCTCCCAGCCAACAATTCCTTCCCAACATCCCATCTCACCCTGCCCTCTGGCAGTGGGAAGCAGGGTGGGGAATGGATTGGGAGCAGCCTGAGGATGCGGATCCCGACACGAGGACGCCGAGCCCGAGCTGCCCTTGCCCTTTGTCCTTATCCAAACTCCCCAAAACTCGGTTTTCCCATGTTTTTCCGGGCACTAGAGGGCTGCAGAGACCTGCGTTTGTGGCTGCAGCGCTGCTCCGGCCCTCGCTCCGCTCCTGGAAGGAAAACGGGAACCGCGGGTGTGGGGATGGGGTTGGATCTCCTCTCCTGGAATGAGGATTTGGGATGTTGGGGTGCAGGAATTGGGGAGGGAGAGAAGCGAGAGGGAAGGCAGGGACGAGAGGTTCTGCTCCTAAATCCCAAAGCAGCCCAGTTTGTCCCCAGTCCCTGCCCAGAGCAGCGTCCCGGTGGGATCTGAGCATCCAAGACAAGGACACCCCATCCCCTCTGGAAAACTCATCCTGGCTTTGATATTTGTACATTTAAGGGGGAAAAAGGGGGGAAAAAAAGGGAAAAGGCTTTTTTTGGCGTGTGGGTGAATCCCAGTTTTGCCCACTGACTCCCATCCTTCCAGTGAACACCCCTGGGAAGAGTCTGGGTCCATCCGGAAGGTTCTGTAGGGCCTCTCCTCTGGAATTGTGGCTTTTCCTGAGGTTTGTGTTATCATCAGGAACCTTCACCTGGATCCTCGGGAATGTTTTAGTGCATGAGGGTTCCCAAGACCTTTCCTCCAGCATCACTTCCCTAAAAGCTGCTTCCCTCCATCCCACACTCCTTGGAATCCCCTTCTTCTTCCCAATGGATATGGGATTGCGGAATCATGGAATCCCAGAAGGGGTTGGGTGGGAAGGGACCTTAAATCCCATCCGGTGCCACCCCTGCCATGGGCAGGGACACCTCCCACTGTCCCAGGGTGCTCCAACCTGGCCTGGGACACTTCCAGGAGCATCCACACCTCCCTGGACAACCCGTTCCAGTTCCTCACCAACAAATCCACCTGGAATTTGGCCCTCAGGACCCAACTCCGGCGAGGGAGGATGCGGCGAGGGCTGGGAGGGTTTCGGACACTCCTGGGAGCAGCTCCTCCTAAACCTGCCCAAATTCCACCTGAGCAACCTCCAACCCCTTCCCTTCTTGGATAAATTCAGGTTTATTTAAATTTATCCAGGTTCTTTCCAGCAGGTGGCAGGGAGAGACTAGGGAAGCGCGGAGGGATGTGGAGGTGTGGGGCAGCCTGGGACGAGACCCCCCGGGAGCCCCTCGGCGGAGGGGAGGGGTTCATGCCGGAATTTATATGGAATTTTCTACCTCTGGAGCAGAAAAGGAGCCTTTAAGGGACATTTCTGTCCACATCACGTGACCCTGTGTCCCTCTGGAATAAATTCCCTCTGATTAAAAGGATAATCGGGGAGAGATTCTAATTCAGGTGGATAATTTGGCCACCGGGCGCCGAAGACGCTGCGTTTTCCTTCCGGTGGATGGGGGCAAAAATTCCAAGGAAAAAATTCCAAGGAGATCTGAGGCAGAGCTGTGTGAAATCCCTCAACAGCCTGCGCTGTTTTCCCGTTGGAATTCTGCTGGAATTGGCTGTGCTGATGCTGAGCAGGGCCGGAGTCGCCGCGGGCAGGAGCAGGGTGAGGGCGGTGTCTGGGAAGGGACACGGGGATGGCACAGGGACAAGGAGGGGTGGCACATTCCCGGCTCTGGAACAGCAGGAAAAGTCAGAATTCCCAGCCCTGAACACCCTCCCTATGGAACCGCTCCCTCTCCTTGTCCCTGCCATGCACTCGATGCCACCTCCAGCATTTTCGAGGTGTTTAATTACTTTTAAAAATATAATTTATGCAAATTAATGCTTTCTCCTTGGATAAGAGAGCGGGAAAGGGCCTCACACTGAGGGCGCATTCCCAGAATGTCTGCTGGTCCCCTTTCCCAGGGCTAAAGATGCTCCAGGTTTCCCAAAACCAGACCAGACTCCTTAAAAACATCATTTTTATCTCCCTGCTGAAGGCACTGAAAAAGGAGCTGGTTTGATGCTCAATCTCCTGGCTTTGCGATATTAAAAATATTTATAAATTTATAATTTTTTATCAACAACCCCAAGGTCACTTTGCTGAGGTGGATTCAGCCCTGGCCATCCCAGGGAGATGTTTCATGGAATCCTGGAATTGTTTGGGTTGAGAGGGACCTTAAATCCCATCCAGGTTTGCCAGACAGGGAAAAAGTGAAATTGGGCAGAACAGAGCAAACCCATCACCACCAACTCTCCAGTGCCAAAATCCCTGGGAGGTGGAGAAGCATCCATGGAACCGTTTGGGCTTGGGAGGATGCAGCCTGAAAACAACTTTAATGGAATGAAAGACAGAAAAGGCTCAGGGATTTATGAGCCTTGTAAAGCTCCCGAATGCTAATTCCTGACTGCAGGAAAAATCCCTTTCCATATGTTTATTAAAAACATATGCCCGTGCCCATTAGGCTGCGGAGCAAATGATCCTTTCTCCTCCCACTAGAAGGAAAGTGCTTTTCCAACTGCAAGGAAATCCTTCTGTGGCAGAAGGAACCCTCCGAGGGAACAGCCTCCTGCAGGAAAAGGGGTTGGGATTCTTTTCTGCTCCACAATTTCTTAGTTTTAATCAATGCATTAATTATCGCAAACACAAAGCCCTTAATTGCTGTGTTCGTTCCTAACGAGGGAGGTGAAGGAGTGGGAAAGGGCAGGTTGGGAGCACAGACTGGAGGGTTTAACATCAAAGGAAAAGGGAATTTGACAGGATGTAATAAAATTTTGGGTTCTGGTTGATGAGCAGAGAAGAGAAGGCTCCAGAGAGACCTTAATGTCCCTTCCAGAGCCCAGAGGGGCTTGGGACAAGGGATGGAGGGACAGGACACAGGGAATGGCTTCCCACTGCCAGAGGGCAGGGTGAGATGGGATGTTGGGAAGGAATTCCTGGCTGGGAGGGTGGGGAGGGGCTGGGATGGAATTCCCAGAGCAGCTGTGGCTGCCCCTGGATCCCTGGCAGTGCCCAAGGCCAGGCTGGAGCCCCCTGGGACAGTGGGAGGTGTCCCTGCCCATGGCAGGGGTGGCCCTGGATGGGATTTAAGGTCCCTCCCAACCCAAACCATCCCAGGGTTCTGGGATCCTATGAACGGTGTTTATCCGTCTGCTCCCTCCACTCCTACTTTTGTGATCCCGTGGGATTTTCCATCCCTGTCCCTGCCTGCTGCACCCAGGGAAGAGCCCAGGGTTCTCCCCGGGACTCCTGGGAACCCTTCCCTGTCCATCTCATCTATGAACGACTCATTTGTGACTGCAGTCTCTTGACGAGCGTTTCAATTAACCAAGAAGCTGGGAACTTGTGCTTCCAGCCCATCTGGGATCTCCCTGAGGAGCCTCAAGCCCTCAAATCATTCCAGGTACAGGACCCTGCACCCTCCGTGCCTCAAAACCCGGCACAAATGCAGAAATTCCAAAGAAAACTGAACATACAGGAATTTTTCAGCTCTGCCTGAGGTTCAGGTTGTTGTGGAGAAAACGAACATGGAATTATGGAATCGTTTGGGTGGGAAAAGCCCTCTGAGATCATTGATTCCAATTGTCCAGCACTGCCAAGGCCACCACTAATCCAAGTCCCCAGATGCCACATCCACTGTTAAATCCCCCCAGGAATGGGGGCTCCACCCCTGCCAGGGCTGGACAACCCTTTCCATGAAGGATTTTCCCTAAATCCAACCTAAACTTCCCCTGGCACAACTTGAGGCTGTTCCCTCTTGTCCTGTCAACATCATCTCATGGAATCAATTTATCCCACGGAGTTATTCTGTGTTTTCCTCTTTCTCCCAGGTGAGGTTAAAACTGAGAAGTTCACTTTAAAACCTCTTGGGAGGGGAGGTTATAAACCTTCCCCCCCCAGTCTCATGTTGTTTTATCCCATAATTTGCATTTCGGGAAGGAAAAAGCAGCTTTTCCACAAGGCTTCCGTGTATAAATCCCAGTTTATTGTTCTCCATCAGGACAAAATGCTCGCTCCACGCCAGGTGCCTGAAATTAAGAGGCTCTGGGTTTAAAGGAAGGAGAAAATTGTCAAAAAACCATTTCTGGATTTGTTCTAGGCTTGAAAAGCCCCGATTTAATTAATCTCCCTTCATCAGGAGCACAAAGCTTGGGTGTAATTGCAAGCTCCGAAGCGTCGGTTGTCCAAGTGGTTGGAGAGTGGTTACGGATGGAAGGGAGGAAACGAGGCAGTGATGGATGCGGGGTTTTTTGGGAGCTCTGTCTCATTGCCTCCTCACGGGAAGTGGTTGGAAATCGGCTGTGAAGTCGTAAAAGAAAATTAAAACACATAAAACTTCGTTAAAGTAATGGGGAAAGGCCTGTGTGAAATGGGAAAAGCCGTGAGGAGCTGGGAACTGGGGAGTGAAACACCTTGGAAAGATGTTTATGTGCTCTGGGAAAGAGTGGAATGGAATCCTGGAATGGTTTGGGTGGGAGGGGACCTTAAATCCCATCCCATTCCACCCCTGCCATGGGCAGGGACACCTCCCACTGTCCCAGGGTGCTCCAGCCTGGCCTTGGGCACTGCCAGGGATCCAGGGGCAGCCACAGCTGCTCTGGGAATTCCATCCCAGCCCCTCCCCACCCTCATGGGGAGGAATTCCTTCCCAAAATCCCATCCCACCCTGCCCTCTGGCAGTGGGAAGCCATTCCCTGTGTCCTGTCCCTCCAGGCTCTTGCAAACAGTCTGTCCCCAGTTTCCCTCTCCACTGGCAATGCCGGAGCCTTGAAAATCCAGCATAATCTACCAAGAGTTGGGATTGTCCAGCCTGGAGAAGGGAAGGCTCCAGGGAGAGCTCAGAGCCCCTTCCAGGGTCTAAAGGGGATCCAGGAGAGCTGGAGAGGGACTGGGGACGAGAGATGGAGGGACAGGACACAGGGAATGGCTTCAAAGTTATGGAGAGTAGGATTTGATGGGATATTGGGAAGGAATTCCTGGCTGTGAGGGTGGGGAGGGGCTGGGATGGAATTCCCAGAGCAGCTCTGGCTGCCCCTGGATCCCTGGCAGTGCCCAAGGCCAGCTTGGAGCCCCCTGGGACAGTGGGAGGTGTCCCTGCCCATGGCAGGGGTGGCCCTGGATGGGATTTAAGATCCATTCCCAACGTTCCTGCCATTCCTGGGCTTTGGAGCTCCATTCCCATGATGGCACTGCAGGGAATGGGGCCCACAGCTCCTCATTATCCAAGGAAAAGGGAAGAAATCCACGCAGGAAGCAGCAACACAATAACAAGACACGTTATTGAACCTCTGCCTCCTGAGCAGGAGCGTGACCCGGGAGAGGAATTATTAATTTTGAAATCCCCACTTTTCTATAAATGAAGACTTCCAAAAGAAAACCTCATCCACAAATCTGCATTAAAGACCTAATCCGGGCGGCTCCTTATCCCGGGAAGTTGTGATTGAAAAAGGGGGAAGATAATGGGAGCTTTTATCCTGGATTTCTGAGGAGACTTTGGGAAGCCAAGACTTTCATGTGAGTCGTGTTAAAGGATTTTCTGCAGAATTCTCTGTCTGAGGGAGAAGAAAAACCAGGCCTGCAGCCCTCAGGAGCTCTCATTTTAAGTTCGTTAAACCTTAAAAAAGTTTTACCTTTATTTATCTCGGGATTTTATTTTCCTCTCCCTTCGGATGCAATCGCTGTCGGGAAATCCTGGTTAGGGAGACGGCAAAGCCGATGATTTATAAACCCCTACAGAGGAGGAGCTCGGCAGCTTTTCTGCGTGGAAATCCTCCTCCTGCAAGCGGGATTCAACCCCAGCCACGGGAGAAAATTCAGGAAGAATGGGATTTGGAGCGATTGGCTGGAAAAGCGAGATTCCCGTGGCTGGAAGCGCAGGAGACGTCGGGGCTGAGTCAGCACCGCGCTCTTTCCATAATTTCCTTGTGACAACCCCGGCTCTGGTGGCGTCTCCAGCACTCCCCGGTCCCAGTGACGTCTCCAGCATTCCCTGCTCCCGCCGAGAAGCTCCAAACCGCCAGATGTGAGCAGTAAATCCTGGTTTCCTCTTCTGGGAACTGGGGCAGATGCAAAAGAGGCTCCGCCAAACTCCGACCTGGAGCTGGGAGCAAACTTTTGCCTCCTGCAGCAAGAGCTGAAGCCCGCTCTGAACTTCCTGATTAGTCTGATCCCTGATTAGGCTGCAGATAGGCCCTGATTAAAGTGCTCTTGGCTATTTTGGAGCTCCATTTGAATATTCATGAGTGGAAGAGAGGAGAAGAGAGTAAACACAAAACAAAGCCGAGCCTGGCAGCGCTCGCCTGGAGATCCAGGGAGAGGATCCAGGTCCGGGGTGATGGAGATGGAGGAATCATGGAATGGATTGGGTTGGAGGGACCTTAAAGCTCATCCCTGTCCCCATGGGCAGGGACACCTCCCACTGTCCCAGGGTGCTCCAGCCTGGCCTTGGACACTTCCAGGGATCCAGGGGCAGCCAGAGCTGCTCTGGGAATTCCATCCCAGCCCCTCCCCACCCTCACAGCCAGGAATTCCTTCCCAAAATCCCATCTGACCCTGCCCTCTGGCAATGAGAAGCTGTTCCCCCTTGTAGGACTGGAGTTGGGATGTGTCCCGTGGGAAGGCTCTCTGTGAGCTGGGACCTTCCTGAGGCTGCCAAGGGCTCCCTGCTTGGAGTCAATGGAGCCTCAGCTGGACCAGAGGGACAGAGGTGCCACCAAGGGGCTTTGGGAGCTCGGGCTCAGCTCTCCGTAGGCCCAGAACATGGAATCACTTCCACCTTGGACACCTCTCGGAGCAGCGAGGGTCCAGAGCCAGCTTCCCACCTCGGGATCACCGCTTGGGCATTCCAGGTTCATTCTGGAAAACAAAGCTCCTCCGATTTCCTACAAAAGCCCACACTGTCACCCATATTTTCCCAGGTCTTGGACATGTTTGGAAGGGATACAGGTAGTACCCACAAATTAATTAATTAATTAATTAATTAATTAATTAATTCCAGTCAGGAATGCAAAACCTTGTGATTTAGGCCCTAAAATCCTCCTGCCGTGAAGAAATGGGGATGAGGCTTTCCCAAGGGAGTTCCTTTATCCCCTTCTGGCCGAGCTTCTCCATCCCCACCTTCTTCTTCAACGCCAGACCCCAAAGAAGCCCCCAGATCTGGTCTGGGCCAGTGATTCCGGCTCCTCCCATCCTTCCAAGATTTTTCATTATTACCTAAATCCGATAAAAAAGGAAATGGAAAGCCAAGCCCACCTGGCAGCTCCCAATGCAATGGAAAATACAAAAGGGCACAATCAAATTAAATCAATAACCTCACACTTCTCCACCTCTTTTCCCGCTTTTTATCCCTTTTCCAGATGTTTCCACCTCACCTCCTTTGCAATTCTGTGCCACAAAGAGCAGCAAATTCCCATCTTTGGATCTAAAAGCAGAAAAAAACCCAGCCCAGCGCTGATGATTTTTGTTTCAGGTCAGCTCGGAGGAGACTGCAGGCACAAACCTCCTCCTCTCCTCTCCAGCACCCGGGGAGCTCTTCCCGTTTTTTGCCTCCCGGGGCTTTTCATCCCGAATCCCTGTTTCTCATGGCGACCTTTGTTCTCCCCAGGATTTTATTTTTATCTCTGCTTTCCCCCCTGAGGCTTTGCTGAAGATGGAGAAGTCGTTCAGCTGGAATAGTGAAAAGCCGGGTTTTCCACCCAAACTGCTCCACATCCAGTGGAATCCGATGGAAAAAACAAAGGGAGGAGCCCCCACCTTGCTACAAATTTGGTTTGGAAAATGAAAAATGTCTTCAGGAAATGTGAGCCCTCTTTGGAATTTTCTCTTGGAATTTCAGGGTTCCTGCCACAATAATCAGGGATGGCCGTGACTGCAGGAATTTATTGTCACCTTTGGGGCTCCAGGGCCCCCTAAAGAGGGATTTGAGGTCCCCAAATGTCACCTTGGCACTTCCCAAAGCCCGGCCACACAGAATGAAAGCTCCTGGGAAACCTCGTCTGTAGAGTTCCCTGTCTGCTGCTGCAGGTGCCTCCTCTCTTAGTGCTCACCTGTCCCTTAAAAACCACGAAAATTCTGAATTTAGGAAAAATAACGCACATTTGGATGTTTTCCAGCTCAGCTCTGGGATTGGCAAGCACAGACAGAAAGTAAGGAAGTAGCTGGTGTGTCCCAGGGAAGATGTTCCTTGGAATGTGACATCCTCAGGATGTGACAGCGGGTGGTAATGGGACACCAGGGATGTGGGGGTGTGACCATTTAGTGATCAGAGTGCTAATTACCGTGGTAATGAGACGTAGGGAATGAATTACTTTCATGGCTTCCTCTGGGATAGGCCCGACCACAACGTTTGGGTGAGGGATGGGGCTTGGAGTGACCTGGGCTGGTGGGAAGTGCCCCATGGATGAGCTTGGAGGTCCCTTCCAACCCAAACCTTCCCATGGGCGGTCCCAAAACGGCAGAAATTTGCATTTTAATGGGTGGGGAATCCAGCCAGTGACCAGTAAAGGTCAGGAACGGGTGTCCATGGGACCTTCCAAGAGGGAAGGATGGGTCCCGTGCCTGAGGCATTGGGAATCCAGCTCCTTATCAATGACCTGCTGAGTCCTTGTTCTGACTCCATCAATTCCATGGACACTCAATAACTTCCTGGTTTTGTGATCCTATTTGCGATCCTATTCATGATCCTGTTTTCGATCCTATTCATGATCCTATTTGCGATCCTATTAATGATCCTATTCATGATCCTATTTATGATCCTATTTGTGATCCTATTTATGATCCTATTCATGATCCTATTTGTGATCCTGCCGTAGATCCTATTTTAGACCCTATTTTAGATCCACGTCTACTGGGAACTGAATTGAGCCCAAACCATCCCGTTCTGGCCCTGCACAGCCATCCCCTGTTTTACAGCCTGGTCTGGGACTGACTCACCCCATAAACCAGAGAAGAATTCAACAATTAAGTATAATTGCAATTAAGATGAGCCACGACAGGAGTGAGACCTCCCCACTGAAAGTCTGGCTGAAAAATACAACCAAAGGATTGTCCCACCCCTGCCACGGGCAGGGACACCTCCCACTGTCCCAGGCTGCTCCAGCCTGGCCTGGGACACTGCCAGGGATCCAGGGGCAGCCACAGCTGCTCTGGGAATTCCATCCCAGCCCCTCCCCACCCTCACAGGGAGGAATTTCTCCCAAATATCCCACCTAAACCTATTTTCTTACCATCAGCCCATTTCTTTCTACGTTAATGTGACTCTTTTCTCCTCGGCCACGAACAAGCTCCCTCCACCCTCAGCTCCTGCTCCTCTCCTGGACTCGTGGAGTGGAGGAGGGAGCAGGAGTCACGGTGAGGACACTCTGCTGTGAAGACACTCCCCTCTTTTCCTTTGGAGTGGGAATAAAGCCCTTTGCAGGAGATCTCTGACCTCCTCAGCCCCACTGAAGGCCTTAAACTGCCCTTTCCAACAGCCTCGGCACCAACTCCGAGCTGGGTTTGGGATCAAAAAACTCGTTCCCAAATGGATACTCCAGCCCAGCTGGATCCCTGCCCCTCCTGAACCGAGTCCCACAGACCCATCCGTGTGGAGATCCGGGAGAAGCACCTGGGTAATGATGGATTTACTCCGGTTTTTGGGTGCTGTGGGATGAGAAAAGAGCCCTTTAATCATCCCACAACTGCAGGGAGGCCTCATTGGGATTTAGGCCTCCACGTCCCATTTGCATCCCTGTCTTTAAGGGACATCCATAAGTGGCTCTGATGGCATCAATAATTCCATACCCTCATCAGACTTCCAAGAAAACAACTCCCTCCCGGTGATAATTATGGATTTAAATGTTTTCTGTCAACCGAGAAATATTTTCTCTTCTCAATTATTTTGTTTCTTCTGGGGAAAAAAACCCCAAACCCCAATTCATCGAATCCATCAATTTCTTTGATAAGCTCCACAACACAGGGAATATTTTCCAACTTGTCCGTGGTGGTGAAGAGTATCCTCATTTCTCCATTAAAAAAAAACCAACCCAACCAGGGAATGAAAAACATCAGCATCAACAGATGGACAAGGCAGCGGGAGGATTTGCGGGAGCCACCTGAAGTAAACGAAGCTGATGGAATTTGGCATTTCTATCACAACAGATCTGGAGCAAAAGCTCCTAAATTCAGCCTGACAAACATTTAGGCCTCTTTTTCCCAGGATTTTTTTCGCTCTGCTGCTGCACCTGAGCAGCAAAACAATCCCAGATATAAACAATGTCAGAGGCACAATCAAGGCTCGACACAACTGAGGCCAAGCCAACAGTTTATACACTAAAAAAAAATCGAGATTCTGGGTACCACACCGCCTGGTGGATCTAGTCCTGACACAATTTTCCATAAAAATAACGGCCAGACCAGGTATTGGGGGGTGCTGATGCCTGGAAGAGCTGGTTCAGGAGATTATCAACCCTTCAGCCTCAAAGACTCGTTCGTCTGCAGAGAGCTCCAAGCCCAAGGCTCCAATTTGTGTTTGATTAGGCCCTTTCAAAGCCTCTCTCCAGAATAAAAAGGGAAAAATATAACATTGTTCTCTTCAGTTCCGACGGAAAAGCTGCGAGATCAGCCCGTTTAAAACAAAAAAAGGTGTTTTTTCCCATTTCCCCCCCATTCTGCAGTGAAAAGCACCCTATTATAAATATAAGACAACCCAACCGCCTCCTGATGATAATGACCCAGCCAATTTATCATAACAAAATGTCAGTGTCACTCATGGAATAATCATGGCAAAATACCTCAAAAACAGGGAAAAAAGGGGAAAGGAACACACCCAGCTCTGGTAGAACCGGAGGAGTTGCTTGTGAGAACGGTGAAAGTCAGAGGCTTAAGTGATTCAGACAAATATTGAGCTGGTTCATTTGCAATTTGATTTTAACCACGGCCACGATGAGGGAAAACAAGAGCGGGAGCGTCGGCATCCCCATATTAATAAAATATAATTAGCAGGGAGATTTGCATAAGAGAAAGGAAAGCGCCTTTAATTCTCCCTCCCTGCTCCTGCCAACCTGGCTCGTGCTGTCGGCGATGATTTTCCAAGGGCTGGTGTTTACAGAGGGTTGATTAGAGGGGGAGCTTGCAAATTAACAGGGAATTCATTGACGATGTTTCCCTCTGGAAGGTGCTTGAAAATCCCATCTGGAATGTCCTGGAACCATGGAATGGGTTGGGTTGGGTTGGGTTGGGTTGGGTTGGGCTGGGCTGGGTTGGGTTGGTTGGTAAGTAGGTTGTTAGAGTTGGAGAATGCCAAGATGGCTCAAGTTGATGTGGACCCAACTTCTNGCCAACAAGAGTAGGGACACCTTCCACTACACCCAGGCTCCAAGTTCCATCCAACCTGGCCCTGAGCACTTCCAGGGATGGGAATCAGCATGGAAGAAGACCTGGATTCAACGGGAAGGAGGCAAGAAGCTGGGAAAAATGGGGAAAACTGAACAACGCAACAGCAGGAAAAAGGGAATTTATTTCTTATGGGAATTCTTCTGGGAGATGGAGCATTGGAATAAAAACAAGGAGAAAAAAATTGTGTGCCCTCCCTGTTTCCTCAGGGGAAAAATTCACTTTTCCTGCTGCACGTCCTTCAACACCAGGGCACCGTTTCCCTTTGGAAATTGGGTTCACTTTCCAGTTAAAAAATGATTCCTAGAACAAAAGGGGCTTTTCTGGGCTTCCTGCAGCCACGGGAGGAGGGTTGGGAGAAGCTTTCAAGTCACACAACAGGCTAGGAAATAAAAAAAGGCTTTTTTCCTAGGAAACTGCCAGAGGAGAAGGGCTGGAAATCATCCTGAACACAGCAGTACGAACGAAAAATCCCAACTTTTTGCAGGGAAAATGGTGGATGAGGGATTTGGGGAAGGGCATCTCAGGTGCTTTTAGACATCCAGGTTCCCCCTCCTCTCTCAGACCCAATTCTTTATTTTTCACCACCTTCAAGGGCACAAAAGGAAAACAAAAAAATTTCCTTCTTCAGCCTCCACGTGACGTCTTTTGTTCCACTCTAAAGGCAGAAAATCTGGGAAAATCATTGCCTCGCTCTCCAACCGAGACTGGCAAAGTGACAGCGTGGAGAGAAAGCCACTTGCACGTTTTATTCATACGATATTTTAAAATTATCTAAGCTCTGCTTGAGTCTTGACATTGAATATAGCCCAGTCAAGGGAGAAATCCAGCTTTTTGGAGCTGCTCCCAATAACTTCAGCTTTTGCTGCAGCGATTTAATAAAAACCACCAAATTCTTTATTTTTGTGCCTAATCCAGGGCCCACATTCCCTTTCCAAGAGGAAGTTGAGGTGGTTTATGCAGGAAAACTGTTTGCGTGGATTAACAGATGTTTGACCTGGGACTAAAGAGCCAATTCGAGCAATTCAAATTAAAATGATGACATTTTTTAGACGTTTTGACCTGGTGCAAAAAGGGCGACACTGAGCCGGGTGATTATTTTGGATCCATTCCCACATTTTCTCTCCTCTGATCAAAAACATGGATTAATGCTATGCCTGAAACAAAGCTAGGTCTTAATGGATGGTCCTCGATGTTCTAAAATCCCTCTCCCACAGCTCTTATCACGTGAACTCTTTCTTATCAGCAGAACCCATCTGTGCTTCATCACGCCAGGTGCAAAGATGGATTTTTGTGCCGCTTTCTCAAATCTGGGAGTTCTTCTATCCCATGAAAAGAGTGATTCCCTCCCACCTGACACTTTGGAGCAGCAATGTTTTAACCGGAAAAGCTCACCCCTGTTCGACATTTTTCCTCATGGGATTTCTCATTGTCACCCAAAATTTTCTCCTCCTGAATGGGCTGCAGGCGGTGAATAAAGATCAGTTCCGTCTTTGTCCCCAAAAAGGTGGAAAAGCCGGTGGGATGAGCCCGGGGAAGTGTCACTGCTGGTTTTCCAGGCACAGGAATTCCCATCCCACCAGGCCAAGGGGCTCCCACCCCCTTCCAGAGCACCACAAACAGCTGTGAAACAGAGGGAAAAGTGCCAGGAATGAGTTAACTTCGAGGTAATGTTTTGTCCTGGGTGTAAAATGGTGGGGACTGGGAGAGGAAAGAGCAGGTGAAGCTCCAGTGGGAATCATGGAATGGTTTGGGTTGGGAGGGATTTTAAATCCCATCCAGGGCCACCCTTGCCATGGGCAGGGACACCTCCCACTGTCCCAGGGTGCTCCAAGCTGGCCTTGGGCACTGCCAGGGATCCAGGGGCAGCCACATCCATGAACTCCTGTTTCAGCCTTCATGATGCTGAGGGGCCAAGGGAAAATCTTGCCGACATTCCAGAGGGGAAAAGCTGCCTCTCTTGGGATCTGTGCCGGGAGGGCATGGATTTGATTGATTTGTTTTCTAACCTCGTGTTTATCAATCTCTCCCGGTTTGTCAAAGGCACATTTGTCAAAGGCACACCACACAATTCACCCAGAGAATTCCACCCCACATTGGCACCGCACAATTCCACCTCAGAATTCCACCTCAAAATACATCACAGAATTCCAACAAAGAATTCTGTCCCACATTTCCAACTCAAAATTTCCCTACACAATTCCCCCACAGAATTCCACCTCAGAATTCCACCTCAGAATTCCATCACACAATTCCACCTCACAATTCCACCACACAGTTGACCCCCCCCCGATGTGGACGTCAGGAGGAATTTCTTCCTGGAAAAGAGTTGCTAAATATTGGAATGGGCTGCCCAGGGAGGTGTGGAGTCCCCATCCCTGGAGGTGTCCAAGGATGGCCTGGCTGTGGCACTCAGGGCTCTGGGCTGGGGACAAGGTGAGGTTTGGGCACAGCTTGGACTCGATAATATTGGGGGGCTTTTCCAGCCTCAGTCATTCCATTATTTGGCTGCATTGCTCTCTCATTGACCCTAGAAAAGCATTAAGGATTTATTTCTATAATTTTATATGAATTTCTATACATTTATATGCCTGTGAACTGCATGGCAGCACTTTGTGGTCCCCCCACCAGCATGGCGCTAACAAGGGACAGATGTGACATCATCAGCTCCGGGCACCACTTCCCGTTTAATTAGCTCGACTACGCTTAATTAATTAGAGATGCACCATTTGAGACCTGATGGATGATCCTATTTGGAATGGGCTGTTCTAAGGCCAGGTTGGATGGGGCTTGGAGCAGCCTGGGACAGTGGGAGGTGTCCCTGCCCATGGCAGGGGTGGCCCTGGATGGGCTTTGAGGTCCCTTCCCACCCAACCCATTCCATGATTTTGTGACTCCCGGGCACCTGGCAGTGCTGGCACAGCACCTCCCTTCCCACCACAGCAGCCTTTCCCTGAGGAATGAGGCAGCAGAGATGATGGATGGATGTCTGCAGCTCTACCAAGAGCCCGGGATGATGGATGGGCTCGAAGAGAAAGATGCGATCCCTTGATTAAAACAGAAATTAATTGATGGGCTGGGAGATGCAGATGATGGCTCAGAGCTGGGATGGATGGAGAGCCGGGAAACGCTGGCTCAGCAGGAAAGGGAAAAAGGAAATGAAAAACTTGGATGTCACCTGGATCAGACACCAGCAGAAGGCCAGAGTCAGCAGCACTTTTTCCAGACACCCTGAGGGATCTGCTCTGCTCAAACGGAAACACTGAAGGACTCTGCAAGGAGGCCCAACTTTCTCCAGGCTACCAGAATTTAGGGAATGTTGGGTGAGGAGTCAGGAAGGGCAGTGGAGAGCTCAGAGTGTCAGAGTGAGCGGATGGGTTCGCTAAGCCTGAAAAGCGTTGTTTCATTCACACATTTGAGTAGAAACCAGATTTAAAGAGAAATTCTGTCTGTTTAGTTGCACTTAAGTTATTGCTCCTGCTCTCTGACAAGCCAGGGAATCAATCCTGGCACATGGGACGGACTTCCTGCTTTCTTTCCCCATCCTGCCCTAACTTGCCCAAAAATATCAGCTGGGACTCTTTGTTCTGCTCCTTTCTACATCAGATCAGAACAACCCAGGACCACCAAGTTCTTTTTGCCATTGGCATGTGGGAGTAGGAGATCAGGGTTAAGGTTTGGGTTAGGGTTAGGGTTAGGGTTAGGGTTAGGAGTAGGGGTAGGGTTAGGTTAGGGTTAAGGTTAGGGTTAGGGTTAGGGTTAGGAGTAGGGGTAGGTTTAGGGTTAGGGTTAAGCTTAGGGTTAGGGTTAGGGTTAGGATTAGGTTTAGGGTTAGGGTTAGGGTAGGGTTAGGGTTATGTTAGGGTTAGGTTAGGGTTAGGGTTAGGGTTAAGGCTAGAGTTAGCGTTAGAGTTAGGGTTAGGGTTCGGGTTAGGGTTAGGGTTTGGGTCAGGGTTCGTCTTTGGGTTGGGGTTAGGTTTAGTATTTAGGTTACGTTTAGGGTTAGGCTCATGTACCTGTACTCTGATATTTGTAGTATTCAAAAACCCAGAATCATGGATGTTGGAAAAGCCCTCCAAGGTCATTTAGTCCACTCTGTGCCCCATCCTCACCTTGTCCTTAGCCCAGAGTTCTGAGTTCCACCCCAAGGCCTTCTTTGAACACTTCCTGGGATGGGGACTCCAATCCTCCCTGGGCAGTCCCTTCCAAGGCCTGCCCACCCTTTCCATGGGCAAATTCCTGCTAATTTCCAGCCTGAGCCTCCCCTGGCCCAGCCTGAGGTTGTTCCCTCTGGTCCTGTCTCTATTCCCTGGGAGCACAGCCCCACCTCCCATGGCAGCCCCCTCCTGTCAGGGAGTTGTGCAGAGCCACAAGGTCCCCCCGATTCCCCTTTTCTCCTAAATCCCCAGTAACCCATTCCTGCCAATCCCAGTAATCCTGCCCAGTCAGCTCCCAACACTTGGCTGGGATGTTGGAGGCTCCAATTTTTAAACTCCCACAGCAAAATATTCCCTTTTTCCTCTGTGTTTAGATGAAATCTCTCTGATTGAAGGAGTCTCCTTGAGCTGGGGCAGCAGCCTGACAGCAACATCCTGATCCTTGCCATGCACCATAACACAGAGATTAAACCCAATTACCATTCCTTTCATTAATGTGCTGCATCCAGAAAATTTCCGGCAATTTCCACTCAAGGAGGTCCGGCGTGTTTTTATAGCTCTCCTCATTTCTCCCCGCTGGCTGCAATTTCGGGATTATGAACGGAGTCCAGGCAAAATAAAAGTTTGCTAAAGTTTCACTTGATTCAGCCACAAATTTGGCTCTGAGAAACTTAAATTTAGGTCTGAGATGGAGTCTGCAAAGTTTGGGAAGCGCAGCGGGAGGGAAATCCATGACAAACTCCGAATTAATCCCAACAATCTCACCTATTGGTTTTTTTCCTTTTATCTATTGAACTGCTTGTTCCCAGTAACTCATTTCCAGGTAATGGACTGAAATCCCCGAGTCCTGCTCAGTTCTAATTGACACCTTTTCCTAGAACACCTTAATCAGAAATTATTGGCCTAATGATGGTTTTTCAGATACCAGGACAGGTTAAACAAACTCCAGACAGGCCTAAAGAAGCAAAAAGATGAATTTAATTTTATTTCAGAGGCTCCAGCTTCTTCTCTCCCCTCTCCAAAGTATGGCAGACCTCTCCTGATTCCCGGGCGTGGAGAAACGAGCAGTTGGGATTGATGGTATAAACCAAGAATTGAGCTTTTTAACCCAGAGTTGGTACAAATATGATTTGTCTTCTGTGAGGGTGGTGAGGGGTTGGGATGGAATTCCCAGAGAAGCTGTGGCTGGAACAAATATTGTGGAATTATGGGATGGTTTGGGTTAGAAGGGACCTTAAAGCCCATCCAGTGCCACCCCTGCCATGGGCAGGGACACCTCTCGCTGTCCCAGGCTGCTCCAACCTGGCCTTGGGCACTTCCAGGGATCCAGGGGCAGCCACAGCTGCTCTGGGAATTCCATCCCAGCCCCTCCCCACCCTCACAGACAGGAATTCCTTCCCAAGATCCCGTCTGACCCTGCCCTCTGTGTCTGTTCTCCAGCAGGTCCTGGAGGGTCGGTGGGAGCATCCGGCAGGGTGGGGAATCCAATCTGCTCTTCCCTTCCCTCTGCCGTGCCACGGCTTCTGCCAAGCCCAAGCCCTTTCCCAGGACCATCCCTTGGCCATCTCTTTCCTTTCCGGGAAGAAACGAGCATCTTTTCCTGAACTGTGCACCCTCCACAGGGATGGAAACCGCATGAAAAGGAGCAAACACCGATGGGCACCCGGTGATAAATCCCTTGATTGTTCCGTTTGCTTTAAATCATCCTTCCATCTTTTCTGTTTTTGATTCTTTAAATATGCATCCCAGATTCTCCTGGATCAAAGTTGCTTCATTTTGAGTTTTAAATAAGGACTTTTGAGAGCATCAGAACCTGTGGTGAGTAAGAATTCTCTATTTCGTTAAAAAAGGGTTCCTAATTGGTTCTAATCAATGCAGGATGTTCAGCTCCTGCCATTGGATGTAAGGCTGGGATCCGTGGAGTGAGGAGGAATTGCTGCTGATGGATGCACACAGAGGCATCCCATGCTCCATTTGTACCACAGCCTTTTTATTTCCATGAATAAAATCAAAACCAGACAATCATTAAAGAAATATAAAACCACTGAACAGACTCTGAGCATTAGAAGTTCATTTTCTTCCACTTCTCCTGTTTTTTTTTTTTCTGGAGCTTTTCCTTCAGGCCATCCTCCCTTTGCATTTCTGTTTAGTCAGGTGGATTTCATATCTGTGCCGCAGAGGGACTGACAGACTGACAGGAGCAGCAAATCAAAAAGGGGGGAATTAATCAGGAGAAGGGATTTTTGTTCCTTTAGCCGAGAGGTGACCACACAAACAGGAGGAGCTGTGAGTGATGGTGTCAGAGCCACCCCCGTTATTCCCGATCAGGATTCCAGGAAAGGGCTGGAATTGCCACCATTCCCACCCGGGACTCTTCCTGAGGAGTTTTCCACCCGCAGCCCATCAGAACTTCGATCCAGATGGATGCGGCGTTGGGAATAAGGAAATCGGTGCTGGATGAGGCAGGAGGAGGGAGAGGGGAGAGGGAGCAGCTGCTCAGCCTGTCTGAGGGAGAGGAGGATCCCTCCGAGGGAGATGGAGAGAGGGAAATCTCACAAACCATCCTGCTATGAACAGGGGCACCCCCACTCTCCCAGGTGCTCCAAGCCCCATCCAGCCTGGCCTTGGACACTTCCAGGGATCCAGGGGCAGCCACAGCTGCTCTGGGAATTCCCTCCCAGCCCCTCCCCACCCTCACAGCCAGGAATTCCTTCCCAATATCCCATCCCACCCTGCCCTCTGGCAGTGGGAAGCCATTCCCTGTGTCCTGTCCCTCCATCCCTTGTCCCCAGTCCCTCTCCAGCTCTCCTGAGACCCCCCTTAGTCCCTGGAAGGGGCTCTGAGCTCTCCCTGGAATTTCTCTTCTCCAGGTGAACACCCCCAGTTCTCCCAGCCTGGCTCCAGAGGGGCTCCAGACCCTCATGGTTTCCTCTGGATTTGCTCCAATGTTTTCCATGTCTTCTGGGGCACACGTGTGGGATAGGAACACGGGAGGGACATCCCTGCTCCCCCCCAAAACGCCTCTTAATCCCAATTTCCTGAAGTCGTTCCCTGCTCTCCCACCCCCAGCTCTCCCAGCCTGGCTCCAGAGGGGTTCCCCATCCTGGAGCACCCTCATGGCCCTTCCTGGACTCTCTCCAGCGCCTCCACACCCTGAATTAAACCCAAATTGAACCCCCACCCCAAGCCCAAGTTCTGCTCATCCCAAACTCCCTGTTTTCAGTGTTCCTGACACAGCTGCTCCTTGAAATGATCTCCAGCTCCCCGGAAAACAAAACAAATCCAAACGTGCCTCATCTCAGCAGCCCCATTACTCATTCCACTGCTGACAACACCTAATGAAGTGGATAAATGATTAATTAAGAAACAATACTTCTTTACAGAAGCTCGCTCTTGGGGGGAGCAAAGCGAATCCCTCGGCGCTGTTGTTCACTGGAATGTTTTCCACTATTTTTACCAGGCGGAGGAGAAGCTGGAGCGGCACAAAGGGAAGCGGAGCAGTGTTTGATCAGAGCAGGAACAACAAACAACCCTCCAAACAAACCTCCGGGTGTTCCCTGGCTCTGGAATGAACTCCTCTGCCGCTCCTGATCAACACCGAGCTTCGGGAAGGGGAAAGCCTTTCCCAAGATTCCAGGCTTGAAAAAAAATGCTCCATCCAAGGGGGAGAAACGGGGGTGGCTTTCGGTCATCCACGTGGGACACGCGGTGCCCAAAGCACAAAACCACGGGAATAACACAATGCTGAACCTTTTCCTCAAAGGAAATTCTCCCGCAGCCTTCACATTCCTCCACACGCTGACTATGGCACCAGGAATACGGAGCAGGAGACTAAATCTCTCCAAGTATTAACTCCTGGAAAAGCCCAGACTATAATTAAATGATGTCCAATTAACAGCTTGAATAGACCCATCTGAAAGTTGCAGTTACAAACTCTGACTCCAGTGCCCCCCTGGAGTGCCGGGAGACGATTCCCTAATCTCCTTTAATTAAGTTTTTCACAAGAATGCCAGGCAAGGATTCTGGAAAGAGCTTTTTAAGCTTCCCTTTGCCATTTAGGAGGGAATGGCAGTGGCTGGAGCCACGTGAAACCATCAAGAGCTCAATTAAAAAATAACTTTTTGATAGGCAGTTTTACTTCTTTCTGTGTTCTGGTGTAGAGCAAAGGAAAAGATTATTAAAAATATAATTCACACATTGAAGTGCTATAATTGGAACGGGAATAGGTCCATTCAATCCTGTTATTCCAGGCAATGGGGAACTAAACCTTTGATTTTAGCTTGGAATTTCACAGAATCATGGATTGGTTTGGGTTAGAAGGGACATTTAAGGACCATCGAGTCCAACCAAGGGACAGCTTCCACTAGACCAGGCTGCTCCACACTCCATCCAGTTTCTCATCCTTGAATATTTTCCTCAAAAATACCATTTTTCCCTTAAAAATACCCAATGAAACACCTCAGTGAGGCATTGGCAGCAGGGATTTGAATTTTCCTCTAAACCCACTGACAAACTCCCCCATCGCTTCCCGTTTCCTTCCCATTCCCGACATTCTTTTGGAGAGCAGCTCCTGTTCAAACCTACGTGCTCCCATTGATCCCCTGCAGTTTAACCTCTGCCACATGCAGGTCCTTTTCCTCAACAGCACATCCCTTTCTTTCCCTTTATTCTGGGAGAAGCCTGATGCGACAAGACCGAGCTCAAGGCCTCTCCCAGCAGCACCAACAGCCTTTGGAATTGTTCCACCTCCATTTTCTCCGGGAGAGAGCAGCTGAAATCAATCTCTCTGCTGCATTCCCCTCTCTCCTCTCTCATTTCTCTTCCCTTCCGCGCCCGAGACCGGAGGTGGAAAAGCCATTTTTTGGGAGCCGAGCCTCTGGCAGGATGATTTTCCACTTGTTATTCCTTCCTCGCCTCCAGCTCCACACACAGAGACCTGCCACCTCCCCTCTGGACATCCCTGATTGTATTTCTCAGCTGGAGATCCCCAAATTACAATAAATTCCTTGCTCGTACATCACTCCTTTACCTCAGCGGCCTTTATTCCTCTTTTTCCCCCCTCAGGACCCAACAGAGCAGAATTCCCATTGCATCCACTTTCTCCAAAACTCATTTATCCTTTTTTTCTGAAGCCCATTTCCCAACACATGGTTTGCCTCGGAAGCAGAGATCCTCGGGGTGTTTATTCCTCTCTGGCCAGAAATTTGCCATGTTTCCCTTCATGTTTTTTCCTCCTAAGGATTCTGAAACCAAGAGCTCTGGATAGACATCATTAAGCCTTAAATGACCTATAAATTCCTGTTACAGGAAAGTTATACTTAATTCACTCCCCAAATTTCCACTCCAGATTGCTTCTGGCTGTGCCAAACTCCAGGAGGATCAATAACTCCGCCCTGGTCGCAATTCCACTCCTGCTCAGGAGCAGTCGCTCTCCATCCCGGCACTTCCCATTGCTTTCATTTCTGAGCAGTTCACTTCCTGCACAAAAATGACCACAACCACAAAGTCCTCAGAGGCTTTTTTGGGAGACTCCTCCAGCTCTGCCCTTCTGGGGAAAAGCATTTTCTGCCTGAAATGGGATTTGTTTTGTCCTTCTTTTTTTACCCTGGATAGGTGGGAACAGGGAAGAAAAGGGTCGGCAAAGGTTTCTCCAGAGAAAAATATTGATAAAACTCATTTTCCTTGTATTTGAAGCATCTCAACCCTGGGCCAGGCCTTGGAAAGCCCAGCTTTTCTGTCCCAGTCACCCTCTGCAAAGTTGTTTTGTTCTGCTCGAGAAGTTGGCAAAGAAAACTCCACAGTTTTCACAAAAAAATCCACATGAATCCTGTTGGATCCATCCAGGTTGTTCCCTCAGGGATGGGATCGATCCCTGGCTCCCAGCATGGCCTCGGTTCACCTTGCAGGGATCCTTTGTGGTGCTGCAATCCCAGCTGGGGCAGGTGAGGGTTTGTTCCTGCTCACTGGAGACCATCCCTGGGTGCAGGGTCCGGCTCTTCCCGCGTGGACACGACCCAGGGGACGCAGCCGGGACCTGTGCCGAGCGCGGGGAGGGCAGATGGCTGCAGGCACAGTTCATGGAATCCTGGGGTGGCTTGGGTTGGAAGGGACCTTGAAACTCATCTGCCATGGGCAGGGACACCTCCCACTGTCCCAGGGGGCTCCAAGCCCTCTCTTGGACACTCCCAGGGATCCAGGGGCAGCCACAGCTGCTCTGGGAATTCCATCCCAGCCCCTCCCCACCCTCACAGCCAGGAATTCCTTCCCAATATCCCATCTATCCCTGCCCTCTGGCAGTGGGAAGCCATTCCCTGTGTCCTGTCCCTCCATCCCTTGTCCCCAGTCCCTCTCCAGCTCTCCTGAAACCCCCCTTAGTCCCTGGAAGGGACTCTGAGGTGTCCCTGGAATTTCTCTTCTCCAGGTGAGCACCCCCAGCTCTCTCAGCCTGGCTCCAGAGGGGTTCCAGATTTTGGATCATCCTTGTGGCCCTTCAATTCGGTCCTACTGGAAACTGGGGCAGGGGCTGGGCTCAGTCCATCTTCCGCGGCTCCGGCCCCAGCACCACTGGAATCCAGTGGTTTTCCAAGCCCTAATCTTAGACCTTACCTGGTGAGCTCAGGCTTAAGGTTTTGATACCCGCCCCGGACCTCCCACCCCAGCAGAGGAGCTCTGCTGCCTCCTGAGCAGCAGCTGGAGGGAATAATTTCCTCTGAGTTTCTTCTGAAAATTCCTTCTCCACTCAGGCCGATCCCATTCCCAGCACAGCCCTTCCCTGCACTGCTCCGAACCGTTGATGGATCGCAGCTCCCGAGCCTGGGAGATCCATCTGCCAAAGGCTCTGGAGCCGTCAGGACATGATCCCCAGCCAGGCCTGGAGAGGATTCCGTCCTGGAGTCCCCTGTCCCTTCACAGGCACAGACACCAAACCAGCTCCTTCTGCCTGTCTCGGAGAGTTGAAACCATTTTCCCCAGATGTCGCTGAGCAGAAATCCCATCTAGATGGAGAGCTCCTTCACTTGTGGACGGCGCTGGAGCGCAGCAGATGACCTGGGCATTCCAGGAGGTCCCAGCCCATCTGCAGATGTGCACAGATGTGGTGGTGCAGAGAGGCTGACAGGAGGGTGCCCATGTTCAGCCGCCTGCACCAGCCCCGTTACATTTAATAATAATTGGGAAGAGGTTAAAAGGCACTCCAGAGTTTTACTCTCCCAATTAAATAAATATATAAATAAGTCCATGTTACAAGTTGACCGTTTTTCCATCAGAAAAAAATGAGAAAAGCCATTGAACCAGAGAATCGTGGAATTGTTTGGGTTAGACAAGCCCTCTAAGACCATCGAGTCCACCCGTTCCCCCAGCACTGCCAAGGCCACCCTAACCCACGTCCCCAAATGCCACATCCACTCTCAAATCCCCCCAGGAATGAGGACTCCATCACTGCCCTGGGGAACCAGTAAAGAGAGGACTGGACAACCATTTCCATGAAGAAATTTCCCCTAAAAATCCCACACTCAATGGGGAATTCCATCCTTGGGGTGCAGGGGCTGGAATGAGAGTAGGGACGGGATCATGAGCTGTCTCTTCACTGAGCAGCAGCCTCCTGTTAGTCCAGAGAAAGCTTTTGGGTGTTTCATTCGTGTTAAACATCTGAGACAAAGCAGTGTTGACGTGGCACAGGGACTCCCCGGGCCTGCTCTCACATTTTTCACGCTTTATTACCCAGGATCTTCCCCACCACCTCCAAAACGCCTGGGGAAAACACGAGCAGATTAAAAGAAAAGCTATTGCTTAATATTAGAATGAAATAGATCCAAACTCCCAGGCTGGTTATGGAATAATAATAATTACAGCCGGGAGAGCCGGGCCCGGGAGAGCCCCGAGTCCTCCAGCAGCTTTGTCTCTCTAAATGAATTTGTCCCATAAACATTTTCAGTGATCTCATTAGCATTGCTAATAAAAGTCATTAACTCCGACACCATCAGGAGCAGTTCGTGGATGAGGCTGGATGCAGGTTTGGAGTTCAAATTCAAAGGCAGAGGGAGTGTTGTCTGGGGAATTTGGGGATAAACCATCCCTGGAAGTGTCCAGGGCCAGGTTGGGTGAGGCTTGGAGCAACACGGGATAGTGGAAAGTGTCTGGGCTGGAACTGGGTGATTTTTAAGGTCTTTCCCGCTCCAAGGCGTTCCACAATTCCACGACAATGTCAAAATGCACAGGACTCACGACACTCTTTGCCTGCTCTCCCCTGCCTTGTGCAGGTTTCACAGTCAGAACACGGAGTCAGGAGGTTAAATCGGGATTTTCACCCCATGGATTTACTTGAGTTGGATGTTTTGCTCTGAAATCCTCCCTTGTTTGTCCACATGTCCTGGGGGTGCCTGGCTGAGCTCTCTATTCCCAAAGGATGGCCAGAAAAACAGATTCTCTACCTCAGTTTGCACAAAACCTGGAAAGTCAAACAGACAAATTGGAAGAAACACAGCGGGAAGAAAAAACCCAAGCTACACGTCCTCGATCCGCATTTCACAACCCCAATTTTCAGGGAAAGGTGGCTGTTTTCTCCCCATAATCACAAATTCTGTGTTTCCAGCCACGGCTGATCCGCGAGAGGCTGCATTTCACCCCCTCTTCCCCTCCATCTGCCTCTCCTCCCCTCCAGCCGCATCCCTGGGATGGCTCTGGCACCGAGAGCCCGGAATAAATACGTTGTCTCCCTCCGTCTGGGCTGAAGGTGTTCTTGCAGGGGCCTGGAAATATCCGCAGCCAGGAATCCATCGCAGCTACTTGGCTCCGGGCTGACTCCGAGACATCCTGAAAATTTAATGTGATCGGCGAGGCAGGAGGTGCCGCTCCGCGAGGAAATGTCGCGGCGGCGACGGAGACAGTAGCACCACAAATGCCACCCCAAAGGACGCCTTTGTTTTCCCTTCCACGGAGAGCGGGGGCAGAGGCAGGGAAAAGGGAGAGGAATCAGATGATTTGTGTCAGATGAGGGGTTTGATGTCCCATTCTGGAAAATGTTTTGTCGGGAGGAGAAGTCGATTGATTCGATCGATCCCTCTGGGGGTGCGCAGACGTGTTCGGGTAGAGAGGCCTGTGACGGATGAAGTGCTGGCAGAATTCTCCGGGCTTTTGGAGCTGATTTAGGACAGGACTGGATGCGGATGGAAGCGGAGCCTGCGTAAGGAACACAGAGCTCACGTCAGAGAAAAGCCTCCAAGGGAAATGAGCGGAAGAATCATCCCGAGGGTGAAAAGTGGGGAAGGACAGGGAAGGAAAGGATCTACCTATGCAAAACCAGCCCTGCTGCCTGCCAAATGGATCAGTTTTTCTGGATTTTATGATTATAAAACCGTGGAATGCTTTGGGTTCAAGGGACCTTAAATCCCATCCCATCCCACCCCCTGCCATGGGCAGGGACAGCTCCCACTATCCCAGGGTGCTCCAAGCCTAATCCAACCTGGCTTTGAACACATCAGGAAAGCCCCAAGACAGGGGTTTTTAGCCAAATATTCTTCCAAGTCTGTTGCCTCCCTCACCTCTCAGGGATAATCTGGAGTCGGGATCTCGGATTCAGGACCAAAATGTGCCACAGCCGTAGGAGAAAAAACACATTGGCACCGCACATCGGCCCCCATTGAACCACCTGCAGCTTCCCCCAGGCCAGAGCAGGGCCTGAAATTACTGAGGGAAGCACAGAAACATCCGAGAAGGAAATTTGTGCTGCTTTGAAAAGGTACAAATTTCTCCAGGCGGGGGACTCGTGTCACTGAAGCGTCTGGGAATGCTGCAGACAGTTCTCCGGAACGACCCGCGACCTCTTCTGCACGACTTGGAGCTGCTTAGGATCGTGGCAGGAGATAATTCTCACTCCAAAGGATTCATCCACGAGGCAGCCAGAGGAGCGAGAGCACATCAATATTTTATATCTGCTCAGACGCCTCGATCCGCAAGGACACGGAGAGTCTGTTGGCCACTGAGAGCAGGGCAGGAGTTCAGGCCCCCGCTCCTGACGTCAGCGAGGATTTTGGACAAGAGGCTTTCCCTCTGAACGCCTCATTGCCACAGACTGAGCGCTCTTCCTCAAGGATCCGATGTGAATTTAAAGCTTGGAGCGGCTGCACTGGAACGTGAACTGTATTATTGTATTATTTATTGTATTAATGCTTTTGCCCGTTACTGCAATTCTGTCTTGTCAAAGCATTTCCGCCGTGTCCATATTTATGGGAGGTGACAACACCCCCCAGATCCAGGCTGGAGGGCTGTGACACGGACTGATTGTCCCTGGGACATAAAACCAGAGATGGAGAGGCAGGGCAGGTGTCCTTTGGGTTTCCCAATTCCAGATTTTTACAGAGGCCGAACGGTGCCCGTAATGAGGGGGACATTTCTGCATCTCAGAATCATTCCCCCACTTCAGCAGCTGACGCAGCACATTCATTCTTATCTCCAAAGCCAAGGATTCTGTGTTGGGAGAGGCTGGGAAACTGCAGCCATGACCAACAGGAAACTTTCAGTCCAAGGGGATGGAATTGGCTCCACACCTACAGAAGGCAGGGATAGGTGGGATTTTGGGAAGGAATTCCTGGCTTTGAGGGTGGGGAGAGGCTGGGATGGAATTCCCAGAGCAGCTCTGGCTGCCCCTGGATCCCTGGAAGTGTCCAAGGCCAGGCTGGAGCCCCCTGAGATTATAGGAGATGTCCCTGCCCATGGCAGGGGTGGCCCTGGATGGGATTTCATGTCCCTTCCCACCCAAACCATTCCATGATTTTAAGATTTAAGGTGCCCGGAGTTCACCCCTACAGTTCTGACCCGCTTCTAAACACAAAAAGGGGTCTGACCCATGTGGCTCTATCTGCTGCTCTGCCTGGGGCCATTTCAAGCATTCAAATGGCCAAAATTCATCCTAAAAACATCCCTTGTTAAAGGGAACCCAAAAAGGCCCAAACCCTTCCCCAGCAGGGACTCACCCCCTCACAGGAGCTCACAGGAGGCACAAACCACGTGTTCCACATGGAAACATCCTTGGGGTGCTGGGGACACCAAAACCTTGGCACAGCTCCCTGCAATTCACTCCAGACTCTGGAGCTGGGAATTTTTAACACAATCCCAAGGAAATGAAGCCTCCAGCAGCTCCACGTCCTCCTCATGCCCCAGGCCCAGAGCTGGACACGGTGTTGCATCTTTAGCTTATCTTTATTTGGATTGTTACGCTCTGGCAGATCCTGATTTCCAAACCCAGCTTGTCCTCGGTTAAAAACTCAAAGGAGTCAGAGGAGGAAAAGCCAAAGGAGACATGTTCTGTCCCAAGAATTTCTTTCTCTAAGAGTAAACAGCTCCTGCAAGTTCTACATCACCAAAACAAACCAATCAAAAACTTAATTAAGTCTAAACCAAGATTTTGCCCGACTTAAGGCCAACTGCAGAGGTCAGAGGTCAAGTTCAGGGGCAGATTCCCGATCTAGAGACACCCCGAGGCCTGAGCTTTGCTGGATGCCACCACAGGTCTGTGCTGGAGAGAACAGACGTCCCGATGAAGTCCCCAAGCGTTAAACAAAGAGATTTGGATCCAAAGCCCGTCCCTGCCATCGTGCCCGTCTGTCACCTGGCTCCGGGCTGGCTCTGAGCAGCCCTTCTGCCAGGGGCTGCTGTGTGACTCAGTCCCCAGACATCACCGGGGGTAAATAAATAATATTGACTAATTATCATAAAGTGTCAGCTCAGCCACGCTGGGGTTTGAGAAACCTGGGAGAGGCTGGGGAGGGCATGGAGTGATTTCCCAGTCCCAGGAGCAGCACAAACAGTTCCAAGCCCCAATTTTGATGCTTGCTTTCTCCATTCCCCCCCTGGTTTTTGCAGCTGGGTCCGTGATGCCTCACAAATCTCCTCTCATCTGTTCTTTTTCTCCTCTGGCTTTCCACCGAGAAGCAATAAACTCCCTTAAAGTGACAACGGGGCCGGGGTTTTGTGCAGGAGGAGGCTCATCTGAGACTGACAAATGTCCTCAGCCTTCCTGTACCTTGTCCAGCACATCCATGGATTCGCACCATCCCTCACCCGTGCTCCAGATGGATAACAAGCGTCTCACCCCAAAGAAATGCTCCTCTGACAGCTCCAAACCTCCCTGACTCCCAGGAATGATGAGGAAGGGCTCTCAGAGCTGGTTTTCTCTGCTCTGTCACAACCAGAGAATGCTCTCCAGAGCATCCTTTATCTCCCTGTCTGCTCCGAGTCCCACGGGAGGCTTTTCCAGCCCTCACTTCTTTGAGATCTCCCCAGGAACACACCCTAATTCTCTGACCGCTGTCACCTCCTTGGCGCCTCGTGAGCTCTCTCCCCTCAAAGTTGTGTTTTGTGGTGTTTGGAGCCTCTGAATTTATTGGCTGCAGTGGAGTGATTCGGAACAGGAGTCTCCAGGGAGAGCAACATCACCTTCATCCCCGGATATTTATTTTCCTGCGGTAACTATACAGGATCCAGGAGAGCTTTAAGGGCTCAGGTTCACCATGGATTGATCACAACTCGGCAGCATCCACGGATCCATCCTGAGCAGGGGAGATTCCCAGATCCGACTGTTGCCCTCAGCACCAGCCCTGAGTGACGCTGAGTTTTGTGTCGTATTGAATTTCATCTGGATTTAACACTCAGGGACCACAACCTTCATTTTCCCTGTGTTTTACACCCGTGGCATCCTTGTTCATCCACAGAGAGCTGTGCTCCTGCTCCAACCCAACGATGGCACCTCACGGTGGATTTTCCTTCCTCATCCTATCAAGCCACCTATGGGAAGGACAATTTTCCTTCCTTATCCAATCAAGCAGCCCATAGGAAGGATTCTTTTCCTTCCTTACCCTATCAAGCAGCCCATAGGAAGGATTCTTTTCCTTCCTTATCCTATCAAGCAGCCCATAGGAAGGATTCTTTTCCTTCTTTACCCTATCAAGCATCCCTTTGAAAGGATTCTTTTCCTTCCTTATCCTATCAAGCATCCCTTAGGAGGAACTGTTTTCCTTCCTTATCCTATCGAGCAGCCCATAGGAAGGACAATTTTCCTTCCTTATCCTATCAAACATCCCTTAGAATTATTATTTTCCTTCCTCACCATCCCAAACAGTCCTTAGGAAGGTGTTCCCAAGCCAGACTCTTCCAGGGAACTGCAAGCCTGTTGTCAGATTGAGCAAACACGACAATTTCTTCCCCCAACTTCACCCCAGAAAGACAAAAATCCTATTTCGGGACACATCAGCCAGTAGGAAGTGCCCTAAAACAACCTCAGCTGCCAGGAGGTGCTCAGTCGTGGCAAAGCTCCTGCACAGTGGTTTGGGCTGCAGGGATCCGTCCTGCCGACACCTTCCCAAGGCTTTTTATTCCAGCGACGCCCACGCTCCAGTGTCTCCTTGTGTTTTGAGGAAGGTCTGGAGTACTCCTCGCTTTTATTTTTAGGCAGAGGCCGTCCTGAGCTTTCCGTCCCCGTGGGTGGGAGCGGTGTCGGAGCGTCTGGGGTGCCTCTGGTGACAGCTCAGGGGGAGGGGGTGACAGCCGGGGCCAGGGCTGTTCTCAGCTCCCCTTGGAGCTCCGATGTTCCTGCTGGGTTCCTCCTCCTGCCGCGTGTCTGTGTTTAGCTCCAGGACGGGAGCGATTCCCCATTCCCGATTCCCTTCGTGGGCGACAGACGCGCGGAGGTGAAGGCGTCGAGCTGCCGGTGTCACGTGTGACAAGAGAGTGATGATGTCCCTGCTCCTCCTGGGTCCCTGCCAGCTCAGGAGATCCACGTGGCTACGTGGCAGCATCGCCTCGTCCCCAGGGGGAGCAGGAACAACCCGGGGAGCCGGGTTGGAGCAGGGATTGGAGCCGGGTTGGAGCAGAGCTGGAAATAGGGTTGGAGCAGTGTTGGAGCTGGGATTGGAACCAAGGTTGGGGCAAGTTTGGAGCTGGGTTGGAGCTGGGTTAGAGCTGGAGGCGGAGCTGGGTTGGAGCTGGCATTGGAGCAGAGTTGGACATGGGTTGGAGCTTGGTTGGATCTGGGTTGGGGCCAGGTTGGAGCTGGGTTGGAGCAGGGTTGGAGCTGGGTTGGAGCTGGGTTTGAGCTGAGGTTGGAGCTGGAGGTGGAGCTGGGGTTGGGGTTGGGATTGGGGTTGGGGCTGGGTTGTA
>VZTA01020398.1:48580-67757 GCA_013398855.1 Mohoua ochrocephala
CCCCTCGCCCTCCCCCTCCCTTTTCCCTTCCCTTCCCTCAAGTCTCGTGCTATTGAGATGCGACCTTCAGAAGTTCTTGCACGGCACAAAAACAAACAAGGAGCCACTGTGGCAGTGAGTGCAGGGAATTTTTCAATCAGTATTTGCATATCCTTGGATGAGAGATCAGTGGTACAAAGAGTTGTCATTAATCAAAGCCCACCGAGAGTCTCCTGCCAGGCAAATGCTGCTCGTGACATGTCTTGGCTCTGTCTTGGTGTCCCACCAAGTGTCACATGGGCTTTATCAAATCCCAGCTTCTTGCTCAGCACACAAAACCTGGCAGAGTTTGGAGGGGTTCAGATGATCCAGGTGGGAGGCAAAGTTCAGACAGGAGGACAGACCCTCCCACATCATCTCAAAGATGTCACATCCTGACACTGCACTGAGGTGGCAGCAGAATTGGCCCTTTGAGATCTTTACTCCCCTTGCACTGCCTTGAAGGTGACTTTTCCAAATCCAGCTGCTCAGCTACCTGGAGATAAACTCAATTTGAATATTTCCTGGCTCAGGATCATGGGGTTCATCATACCTTAGGAAACTCATTCTGAATCCTTTTGAATCCAAACATCCTTTCCAACTCAACCGTCTTTTCCAACCCAACCACCCTTCCCAACCCATCCATCCTCTTCAACCCAACCACCCTTTCCAACCCAATCACCCTTTCCAGTCCAACCACCCTTTGCAGTCCAACAATCCTTTTCCAGCTCAACCAGTGTCTCCAACCCAAACACCCTTTCCAACCCAACCACCCTTTCCAACCCAACCACCCTGTCCAACCCATCCATCCTCTTCAACCCAACCACCCTTTCCAACTCAGCCATTCTTCTCAACCCAACTGTCGTTACCAACCCACACATTCTTTCCAAACTAACCACCCTCTTCAACCCAGATACCCTTTCCAACCCAACCACCACTATCAATGCAAACACCCTTTCCAACCCAACCACCCTTTCCAACCCAACCACCCTTTCCAACCCAATCACCCTTTCCAACCCAACCACCCTTTCCAACCCAACCATTCTTTCCAACCCAATCGATCTTTCCAACTCAACCCAACGAACCGCAAACCAGTGCCCCGGATCCTGCAAGTATTCCCAAAGCATCACGGCTGCCCACATCCAACTTCTGACTGTTCCATCTCATCTAACTGGTGCCTTTTTGATGGTGGAGATTTGAAACTTTGATCGACTGACAAAACACCTTCAATTGAGCTGCGGCAGCTCCATGACCTCTTGTGCACCTTTTGTCTTTCAAAACACAGACAGGTGCTGCAGGAGGGAATATTTGAGGACTTGGAAATGGTTTCTTCCCCTTTTACTGCCATGGTGTCCATGGGGAGCCAAGCGCCAGGATGTGCTGTACAAATCCATTTGTTACAGTAAACAGCCCCAGGCAAGCGCCTGCACTCCTGGACCTTGGGGGGATTCCTTGGAGGGTTTGTTCATGTTTGCAAATTGAAAGATATGAACTCAGGAGGGACCAGAAGCTTCTTCCTGGCCTGAGGCCAAGCATGCAAAGTGTAGAAACAGACACTGACAATTTCATACACAACACCAAAAAAAGAAAAATAAAACCAGCTAAAACAAATAATATTTGAATGAAACTGGACAGAGGGTCAGCCATCATTTCATAGAATGGAACCATGGAATGGTTTGGGCTGGAAGGGACCTTAAAGCTCATCCAGTTCCACCTCCTGCCGTGGGCAGGGACACCTTCCACTAAGCCAGGTTGCTCCAAGCCCATCCAACCTTGAACACTTCCAGAGACAGGGATTTTAGAGGTCTTTTCCAACCTTAATGATCCCGTGATTCATTAAGTTTAGAGGCAGCTCTCACCCCTGTGTGAATCCACCTGGAAAACTCTGACCTGCTGACAGGTGCAAAGCCAGGACCAACGTTTGTGTGTTTTACCACTCACCAAATTCTCACCTTTCTGCTGAGGCTGGGACTAGCAGGGAACTGTGGCAGGAGTTTCCTTGTGGGAACCTGACTTTAGCTTCCCTTTCCAAGGCTCCATCACCTTCCCTATGGAGTTCCCGTGAGATAAGCTCTTTTTTAGGCTTTGGTGGCTGTGAAAATAAAAATAAATAAACCAAACCTCGCTGGCAATGCTGAGACAGACTGGGCCTGACCCTGTTATTGCTGTGACATGAATTCCATTAAAATCTGGAGTGGCACAGAGATAAATTCCTATTGAAGACCAGGGATGGCAGCGAAATTCCAGCAGAGTCTTAAGTCAATGGCAAGTTCAGCCCCCCTTGTCCTTGAAATAATGATTCGGCCACGGTGGCTGCAAGTTTGGAGCGTCACACAGAGCAGCACAAAGTGATTTTTCCAAAAGATGTCCCCAGAGAAGGGCTGCAGGCAGAGGGAGGAAATGAGGCTGACGTCGCTCTCGACACAGAACAGCAAGAAGCGCTGTTGGATTTACTCTGCTTCTGCAGCATGGGAGGGGTTTCAACAAAGTTCAGCTGCTTTTTAGGGCATCAGAAAAGAACAGAGATCTTCAAGAGGCACATAAAAATGTAAAAAAATGCAAGATCTGGTAATAATCCCGCTTTTTCTGGTGTTTATAACAACAGCACCAGGGAACTCTCACGTCATGGTCCAACTTCTTTTCGATCTACCTGACCTCAACTTTCACCAGCTGCACGGAGCAATAAAGTGCTGTCTCAGGCACAGCCTAATTAGCCCTGAAAAACCAGACTCATCCAAAGGAACAGCACAGGGAAGGTCCAGCTCCTGTCCCAGAAGTCCTGTAGCTCCAAAACGCCCAGCACCAGTTTGGGATAATTAACGTGACGAGGCTGGGTCTGGTCCGGTCCCCCTGTGCCGCGAGAATCAGCTACCATCAATTTAACTCGGTGAGAGAGAATCTGTCAAGTTATTTCCAGGGTTAACAACTCACACTGTTTAAAATATAAATTCCATGTCTGGCCTGAACTTGGCTGCTTTCAGGTTCCCACTCTTGGGTCTTGTGATGCTTTTGTCAGGCACATTAAACAGCCTCAATGATCAGAACCATCCTCCCCACGTGGATGGGGATAAACCACATCAAGTTACTTTTGAAGGACTTTTTTCCTCAAATTAAGGTAACGAGGACTAAACCACACCAGGGCTGGTTCCACCATGGGGAGAACCCGAGCAGAGAAGGCTTTCAAAGGCACAAAGGAGCAGTTAAATGCTCGCTCCCACTGAAAATCACGGGCCCCTGGGTGTTCTGCTCCATTTGTGAAACTTTGAAAGCCTCCTCCCCTGTCTCGGACAGATTAATGGGAAATAATAAAAATATCATTTAAACGTAGAGTCTCAGTGAGGTGATTCAGCTCCCAGTCCCGGCTGCCACAGTTGTCAGTAAATTAGGGAGAAAAGAAACACAAAATGATCCTTTTCCAGTCCCTCCAATTACTCCGGGATGGTTCTGCCTCTGATGAATGATTTTGAGAGCCTTTCCCCTCATCCAGCTGGGAAACTGCTCGGTGAGGAGTGGAGAGCCGGGGAAGAGGGGGCAGGAGGGCAAAAGAGGACACCCCAGCAATTTACGGTGTGCCAGGACACAGAGCACTGTCACCAGGTGCCGAGTGACATCCGTGATCCGAGAGGGAGCACACGATGCCAGGGAAGGAAGGGAAAGGAGAGAACACAACCCCTGTCTCCTCTGCACCAGCTGTTCCCCGGGGATGGCTGTCAGGAATGGAGAGTTCCTAACAAAGCCGGCTGAGGAGCAAGAGACAGCGCAGAAAAAGAAGTGAGCAACGAAAAATGACACATCACAGGTGCACAAAATAAAACAAATCCTGATTTTAGAGCCCGGGACACACGCATGGCTGAGCTGCCCAACCTGCTCAGGTGCAGTTTGACTCCTCCTGGATCTGCCTCATTCCTCCTGTTTCCTCCCACCAGGATGTTCATGAACTGCAGAGCATTCCAATTGTTCCACATATTCTTATGTAAAACAGTTTTGATGTTTTCATGTTGTAAATGGGAAACTTTGAACTCTAAGAGGGGATTTTGAGTTGTGGAGTCCAGACCTGGGATAAGGGAGAATATCTTCCCAATGCCAGAGGGCAGGGATAGATGGGATAGTGGGAAGGAATGAGGGTGGGGAGGGCTGGGATGGAATTCCCAGAGCAGCTGTGGCTGCCCCTGGATCCCTGGAAGTGTCCACGGCCAGGTTGGATGGGGTTTGGAGCAGCCTGGGACAGTGGGATGTGTCCCTGCGATGGCAGGAGTGGCACTGGGTGGGATTTAAGGTCCCTTCCCACCCAAACCATTCCATGATTCCCTCCCTCATTAACACCCACGATCAGATCCCTTTCCAGCCCATCTTTATGCTTCTCTGGTTCTTGTTAGTTGACCTCCAACAAGTTAAGAGGAAAATGAATGGGAACTTCTCAAAAGCAGCTTTGCTGTGCTCCAAGGACAAGGCCAGGACCTTAACAGCCAAAAGTTCCATTGGGAAAAGGAATTCTTGCTCCACCGAGAAAGGGAATTCATTCTTCATTGAGAAAATAAATATTTGTAGTTCTTTTTCTACATGGGAGCTCTGAGGTCCAGACCCAGGAGAATAAATCCCTCCCACTCCACACACAAACTGCACTTAATGACGCAGCCCAGGCCTGACGCCTCCAGTACTCGTTGGTTTGATGGCCACAGTTGCCCATTTTTGATGGAAAATTTGTGCTGATTTCACGGTGGCTGCTTGGAGAAAAGTCACCACACGTCACGGTTGTTTCATAGCTGGGGGGCAAGTGGAGAAAATGATTTAATTAGGTTTTTGTAATAACGTCTCCATTTCCAAATGGCTGCCCAGATGTGTTAGCAGGAAAGGATTTCAATTACTCTGTTTCCTTTAATTCTGTGACTTTATTGCTGATGGAGGCTGAGAAAAGCTGAGATCAAAAACTAAACCAGGAACTCTTTGTCCACAGAAAGTCTTGAATGTATTGAATATATTAAATTAATGTATCCATGGATGCATGGAGCATTTCACACTTCATCTCCCTGCAGTCACATCCACGTGCAGAATCCAAGCCCATATCAGAATGGGGGAATCAGGCTGGAAAATACACTTAACATCATCAAGTCCAACCATTAACCCATAACTAATTAGCGCAAACACTTGTATGGGTGAAGATGCTGCCCAATCAAGGCCACCATCACAAACACAACCCCGAGGAGAGGAGTGTCTTGGTGCTGGATCCCACAATTCCAGCTGCAGAGTAAGGAAAAGATCAACCAAGAGTTTGTGGCATCCCCTCATGCTTGACTTTATCAAGCACCCACCTCATCTTCCAAAATCACAAATTATCCACCTTCTACCAACACAAATCCATAAAATAATCAAGCTATCTTGCCTGGGAATTTCAGGAGCTGGCATAAACACAATTTACCAAGTCTTGAACATCCATCTTGTCCGTAGGGCTGGGCCAGCCTGGTTAGGGATGTGTTGGTGGCAGCCTGGTTAGGGATGTGTTGGTGACAGCCTGGTTATGGATGTGTTGGTGACAGCCTGGTTAGGGATGTGTTGGGTTAGCCTGGTTAGGGATGTGTTGGTGACAGCCTGGTTAGGGATGTGTTGGTGACAGCCTGGTTAGGGATGTGTTGGGTTAGCCTGGTTAGGGATGTGTTGGTGACAGCCTGGTTAGGGATGTGTTGGGGTTAGCCTGATTAGGGATGTGTTGGTGGCAGCCTGGTTAGGGATGTGTTGGGTTAGCCTGGTTGGGGATGTGTTGGTGGCAGCCTGGTTAGGGATGTGTTGGGTTAGCCTGGTTGGGGATGTGTTGGGGTTAACCTGGTTAGGGATGTGTTGGTGTTAGCCTGGTTAGGGATGTGTTTGGGTTAGCCTGGTTAGGGATGTGTTGCTCTTGACAGAAGCATCAGGGCAAATAAAACATAAATAGACCCCAAAGAAGAACCCAGCCAGCGGCTCCTGCCTCCTAATTCCTCATTAGAGTGTCAAAGCCTCAGCTCAGCTCATCCTGCTGTACCCTCACTCCATCTGTTCTGTCTCTAATTTCAACATCAATCAAAATAAACAGAATTCCTGAAAATGTGAAAGAAATGTGATATTTCCAAGTTCCTTTGTCTCCTCGAAGGCTTTACACCATCCTGTTTGGCACAGGCAGTGTTCCAAGCTGATTTTTTTAGGGAATACTACAAATCGGAGAACTCCGAGCCCTCCTAGAGAGCTCTTGTAAAACTCCATGGTTGGATGGGAGCTGGAACAGATGGGAGAGCTCCTCCAGGCTCTACATTAACCCTGCTGTTCCCTGACTGGGGGCCAACAACACTTTCAACAAGTACAGAGCTAAAAATACATCTCCGATCCAGAGATGATCCAAAGTTCCAATAAACATCAACAAGTTGGGTGACACCCTTTTGCTAGGATGACGAACAGCTCCTTCTGGGGAAATGCAGGAATTTCAGCATCTCAATGTCTGAAAGAGGGGCATGTGCAAGGGAGAGATGTTAAAGATGTTTTGAGGGAATTTGGTGGCCGCTGGTTCATTACAGCTGGAACCCTTCAACCATCACCTCATTACATAGAGAGCAGAGCCCAGAGAGAGCAACAAGGGCCATAATTGGGGTGGAGGAGGGGAGCAGAATTCCTGGGGGGAGATTTGCCATGCTCCACTTGGTGCTGCTTGATAAAAACTCTCCACTTTTGCTGCTGAGTAAACAAATTCCTGTTAGATTCCAAAGGAGCTGTGGGTGTCCAGAGTCTTTTAATCTCAGCCTATTTGAGGTTTTCCATACCCACCTTCCCTCCCTGCCACACAGGAGCTGAACGACACCAATTCACAGCTGGCCTGGGAGCTCTCGCATACCACAGGGTGAGGATTTCAGGGGTGTCAAAGGGATTCAGGCAACCCCAGGATGCTCTGAAGGGTCTGATGTGGAAAATGTTCCATCTCTGCAGCGAGGACTTTCCTTTTCATGGAATCATGGAATGGTTTAGGTTCGAAGGGTCCTTAAATCCCATCCAGTGCCACCCCCTGCCATGGGTAGGGACACCTTCCATTATCCCAGGTTGCTCCAGCCTGGCCTTGGATACTTCCAGGAATGGGGCAGCCGCAGCTGCTCAGGGAATTCCGTTCCCTCACCGCCCTCACAGGGAGGAATTCCTTCCCAATATCCCATCTAGTCCCTCTTTCAGTTTAAAAAATCCATCTCTCTCATTCCCATTCCTATGATATTATTCCAAACCCTCAGGTGGGCAGACACCCCATAAAAGCCATGCAGCACCGTGTCCCTAAAAGCCACCCCTAAGGGAACAGCTTAATCCCAGAGGAGCAGGACCCAAACAGCTGAAAAGTCCATTAAAAACCCAATTTTTTTGCCCTGAGCAGGCATCCAAAAGCCTCATCCAGAGGAGCAGATCCCTGCCCTGGTTTGTGGGATGATTATTCCCCCAAACAAACCCATCGAGCTCCATTGTTCATCCTTCCTGCTGACAGGCACGAAGGTTAATTGGTCACAATTGCATTTCTAATGTCCCAGCTGAGAGAAATGCCAGGAGCCAGAGGTAAATCACACAACTACCCACTTGCTGCCTCCGAGTTTAAATAAATAGAAATTCCAGGCTAATTAATATTTAGGAAATGCAAAAGTTGTCATCTTAAATCAGGCTGAAACACAATAAGCACATTAAGTGCTTACTTCAGCAAAATACCCCTGAAATGCAAAGTGTTGGTGAGTTATGGGAGTATTTATCCCCTTAATTGACTCCTGGCTCTGGCAGAACTCCATTACCCAGGAGTTGGGAGGAAATTTAATTCTGATCCTTGCGTTTGCACTCAAGGACTTCTGTTTGACTTGGGTTTATTTTCAGCGGCGGGACTGAAGGGCTGCATTTTTCCAGTTGCAATCCTGCTCAGTTGAGCAACAAATGTGACATTTCGTATTTCATCTGCTGACCTTCCATTCATATCTGGGAAATTTTTCATCCTGTTCCCCTTCTGTTTCCCTTCCAGATGTCCTTTAAGGCAAGAAGGAACTCGGTATTTTAGCAGGCAGGGTCTGGTAGGAATTATTTAGACAAAGAGGGGATTTCAGACACTCTTTTCTTGGGCTCAGTGAGCAGCTTGGCTGCTGCTTGGGACCTCAATTTCCATGGAATTGTGGAATATCCTGAGCTGGAAAGGATCCAAAAGGATCTTTGAATCTGTGTCCTGGCTTGGCAAGGGACAACTCCAAGAATCAACCCAAGAAACCCCAAGAATCATTTCAATCACACTTCATTTTTAAAAAGAAATGTCTTCACCAAAAGGGTGGTCGCACTGGAACCAGTGTTCCCAGGAGACTGGTGGAGTCCCCATGCCTGGAAGTGTTCCAGAACCGTGTGGATGTGGGACCTGGGTTAGTGGTGGCCTTTGCAGTGCTGGTTGGACTTGATCTTTGAGGGCTTTTCCCGCCGTAACAATTCCCTGATTCTCTGATTTCATGTCCCTGGGAGCGTTGTCCAAACGCTCCCGGAGCTCTGGCAGCCTTGGGGCTGTGCCCATTCCCTGGGGAGCCTGTTCAGAGCCCCACCACCCTCTGGGGGAAGAACCCTCAGGCAACAGGGCTCCCTCCTCGTGCACAACTCCTTGTCCTGAGGGGGAATCCAAAGCTTTCCCGCTGTACCCAATAACTGATTGTATGAGGGTCACTTCCCACACACCACAAGGAGCCCCAGAGGTGTCACAGAGTGAGGAGAGGTGTTGTGCAGCCACGGTTCATGTGACACCTTGACCCAGCCAGGGGCACAAAACCTCTCCTCAAAGCCAGGCTTAAAATCACCCTGTTAAATAATCCCTGTGCTGGAATAGGAGGGAGCGCAATCGCAGCTCCTCTGGCGCCCACACCTCTGCCCAAACGTTTGCTGGGGTTTCACAGCAATTCGGGAAGGTCAGCACTCGGGCTGCTCCAGGGGATTCCTCCTCTCTCCTCCTGGAAACTATCCCAAAACCTGTTTCCTCCCTCCCACAGGCGCAAGGCTGGAGCCGCTCCTCCCGGTTCTCCTGCGTGTGACACATTTCGGTGTTTTATCAAGTTCAGGAGGTGTTTGTCACATTTACCCGACTTCCTGCACTAATAAACCACCCTGGAAACCTGCACAATTCCCACCTGGCGCAGGATTGAGGACGCTAATTGTGCCTCTCGGATCGACAGCCATTCCGACAGGCAGCGCTCCGGGATTTACCGGGGTCGGGGATGAACAGGAGAACGGAAATAAACTTGCAGGGGTGTTGGCACACGGGATTTCACAGATTAATGAGCAGGATTTCACAGATCAGATCAAGGACTCCACACGTTAAACCCAGGACTTCACACATTAAAGGCCAGGATTTCACAGAATAAATCCAGGAGTTCACAGATCAAATCGAGGACTTCACACATTAAGTCCAGGACTTCACATACGAAATCTAGAACTTCACACGTTAAAGGCCAGGGTTTCACAGAATAAATCCAGGAGTTCACAGATCAAATCCAGAAATTCACACTTTAAATCCAGGACTTCACATATGAAATCTAGAACGTCACACTTTGAAGGCCAGGATTTCACAGAATAAATCCAGGACTTTACAGATCAAATCCAGCATCCTGAACTGCAGCAGGAAGCAGAAAAGGAACTCATGGAGAAGCGATATTGTGGAAAGAAATGAAAAGAAATCTCACTGAAATCCATGGGACTCCCTGTGCAGGTTCAGCATTTACAGGTTTTATTTTATTTTAGCATCTGGAGCCAGTTTTGGAGGCTTTTCTGTGAACTGACCTGGCCCAGAGGCAAGGAAGTTGAGAGAAGTTCAAAATCCAGAATTCCCAGCCCAGGTACGGATGATCCAGAGCAAACACCGATGGAAGATCAGCATTCCTGATGGAAGAGAAGGGCTGTGCTTGCAGGGAAGGGGGACAGGAGGGAGCTGGGGCAGGGAAAGGGAGCACGGGGAGGGGACGAGCCGGAGAGCCCAGACTGGAAACGGAAAAAGCCTCAGTTCCAGGGATATTGGGCAAAACAACATAAGGGGCTCCTTGTGGGACTCCAGTGCGCGAGCCGAGCCAAGTGCAACAGAGCTGCTCCCCTTCCCCGCCTCCAGCCAGGAAAATCAAACACAGGGAGCTGCTTTGTTCTGCTTGGCGAGGGAACTGAGATAAGGTTCATTCACAAAGCCAGAGCGATGCTCCTGCTCCACCTGAGAGCAGGAATCGATGTCTCCGGTCCCTTTCAGAGGCACCCCACGAGGACAGGCATTGGAAGGGAGGTTTTGATGGATGCTCCAGCCCCGGTCAGTGCCTGCTCCATTATCCAGCAGCAGGAGGGCTCTGCTGGCGCTGTCAGGGGGACAAAAGCCCTTCCCTGACTGTGATACCTTTGGCTGGACCAAACACCACTGTCAGCTCCCCCTCTGCAACCTGGCCCTGGACATTCCAGGGATCCAGGGGCAGCCACAGCTGCTCTGGGAATTCCATCCCAGCCCCTCCCCACCCTCACAGTCAGGAATTCCTTTCCAATATCCCATCTAACCCTGGCAGTGGGAAGCCATTCCCCCTTGTCCTGTCCCTCCATCCCTTGTCCCAAGTCCCCCCTCAGCTCTCTTGGAGCCCCTTTAGGCCCTGGAAGGGGCTCTGGGGTCTCCCCAGAGCCTTCTCTCCCAGCCCTCCCAGCCTTTGTCTTTGATTTCCATACCATTTTAGCAGCAGAAAACCCCTCCCAGAGTTGCAAACAGGGCCTGGGAAAGCTCATTAAAGACAGAGCACGGCACAGTCGCTGTTACGGAGATGTCAGGTTTAATTCTGCAAAGGAACCAACCCCCTCGGTGCTCTCGGGGTGATCAATACCCACCTCGTATCTGCCTGCAACAGGGACAAACCCGGTGACACTGAACTGCCACCACACTCTCCCTGCAGTCCCTGCACTCAGATCCCTGATTTCCATGCTGGAGTAATTAGGAGAGGTCCCGAACTGTTCCCAGCCAGGGAGGCTCGCCCTAGGCCAGGATTAATGAGTCTGACTCCTGTTAACTCAACACACCCAGAGCAGAGCTGCAGCCCTTGAAGTGGCAGCCAGTGCACAAAGGAAAGCTCCTGGCACTGGGAGAGAGCCCTGGACCCAAAATGAGACCCGAGCCACCAAAGGCCCCATCACTTTTTTCTCACTGTGAAATAAACAGCTCTGGGCGCTTTGATTCCACAGCCCAGACCAATTTCTGGGAGCTGAAATTCCACACCAAACTCCACACACGGGCAGTTGTTTGTGCTCTGATTTGTCCCTGTGCAAACCCACAGAGGTGTCTGTGGATGAGCCTGTGCTGGGTGAAATGCACACGGATCAAAGGGATTGGGAATGGAAAATAACACAAAGGCCTCGTTCATTTTGTAGTATTGATTCCAGCACCAGCCACGGCTGCACTCACCCTTCAAAAGCAATCAAAAACCTCCAATGAAAGGAGGGGCTGCAATTCCCAGGCGTTCCAGTCAGTCCCTCTGTTCCTGTCCGCCTCATCCCAGCAGGTAAAAGATTTGCCCCAAACTGAGGGCACAAGTTTAGGATTCAGGAGCAACTCCTTGCTGAAACTCCCTAGGAGTGACTCGAGCCCCTGTGCCTGAGGTACCCTGCAAAGCTGAGCTGCCATTTCCCACCCCACACAGAAACTGGGAATGTTCAGGCATCGGGCACCGGCCGTGATCAGAAAACACACAAAATAATTAACATTTAGCACTAACAACCCTTGTGCTTTTAACCACACACAGCTGCATTGGTACCTGCATTCATTCATTTTTTAATTGCACATTCTGATGTTTTCAGTTCAAAATCTCAGTAAAGAGATTGATCAGTAAAGGAAATTGATCAGGAAAGGAAACGGGACTGGCTTCATCCCAGCACAGGATCCTGCCGAGAAGGTGAAGCTGCCTGTTCCCTCCTTTTTTAAGAGTCAAACCCCGCCTAGAAAGGTGATTAAACTTAAAAATTTGATTATAAACATGACATCATCCCACACTGGATCCCGGATGAGCTCCAGACAAAACCTCCTTGTCACCTGCACGCCCCGTGAACACCTCCACATGCTTATCCTGAAAGAAATCTGATTCCCTTCATTTCCTCCATCCCAAAGTTGGGGAGTAAACTATATGTTTAATTATAAACTTTCCACTTGGAGCAGCTATAATTAATGAGCCAAGGAATCTGCAAGATGCCTGGAGCAACCTGGATTCCTCCTGGAGACCCCGGCGCTGCTCGCGGTGCAGTTCGAGTCACTTCCCATTAGTTTTAGGAGCTGGAATGCCCACCCAAGGCATTAATCATGGAATGCCACAGCTTCCAGACTTTTAATTACCCTCACTCTGTGTGCTGTGCATGGATTGTCCCACCCTGATAATAAATGGCCTTCCTGGGGCTACCGAGGGCTTTGCTGGGGTTTGCTTTGCGTTGTTCAGTTTTTATGCAAGGTTGTTGGAAAAATGTGATTCCCAGCGCTGGGAATGGCTCTGGGATGGGGCAGAATGAGCTGCAGCCTGGAAATACTGAGGGATTAACATGGTCTGTAAAGTGGGGTGCTGACTGGGGATAGGATTTGGGCACCACTTCCAGCTTTTCCTCTTCCAGTCATTTTCCCTCCTCTCCGAGGATGCCTTGTCACTGAGTCCCCTCTGCAATGGGTTCCTCTGGAAGTGAAATCTCTCCTCCCTTCTGCCTCTCCACAGGTTCTGAACTAGAATTTCGGGATAATTTTATCATTTCCCCCCCTTATTTAAGTCAAAATGAAGAGCTGGACAGCACAAGGTGTCAGTCCAACTGTAATTCCCTCCGCCCTCTAAGGAAAACACTTCAGAAGAAACTGGGCGGCTTCCCAGATCATGGAATCATGGAATGGTTTGGGTTGGAAAGGACCTCGAAGATCATCTAATTCCAATTCCCCCACCGTGGGCAGATCTTTAACAACGACCTGGACAAGGGGATGGAGTGCAGCCTCAGGAAGTTTGATTTTAAACCTCTGGGGGGATCTAACAGCGGATGTGGCACTTGGGGATGTGGTCAGTGGTGACCTCAGCAGTGCTGAGGAACGGTCGGATTTGATGATTTGGCTTTTCCAGCCCAAACAATTCCATGATTTGTTGATTCACCACTTTTTGCCCCTGGAAGAAGGGCCCTTACTGAGGTGATTTTTCTCCAGTGCAAGGGGAGCCACCCCAGCTCTGACTTCAAGAGGTCTCTGCAAAGCTGAAAAGAGAAAAAACCAATCCTTAACAAAGTAAGAAACAAAGATCTGAGAGGAAAAGGGAGAGCAGAGGAGTTCATAAAATGACACGGTTTGAATTGGTGCCAAATGGGGAAAGTTCGATTTGGTGACAAATGGGGAAAATCAGGGTGAAAATACCTGGATTTACCACTGGTCCAGAGGAGAAACAGCATCTCTGGTAGTATTTGGGTTTATCTTTGTGGAAAACAAACATGATTTAACAAAAAAGAATCTGCAAGAAGAATCACTTCAATATTTTCCCTTAGTAAAATAAAAGAAATGAAAGCATCTCTGAGGTGTCCCTTTCCCAAGATCCTCAGCTGTTTTCCATCGATTTCCCCTCCAAGTGGGATCATAGAATCTCAGAATGGAAGGGACCTTGAAGATCACCCAGTTCCACCCTTGCCGTGGACAGGGACACCTCCCACTAGAAGAGGAACTTCCCACTAATGTCCAGTACAGGCTCAGCTGCACCAGTGGAATCACTGGGAATCAGATTCCAGGGCCCCACGGGTCCCTCTTTTACATCCAGGAACAAAGCGCCGACCAACAGGGGACAGGAGCTTGTAAAACATTGAAACCCAAGGCTGAGAACTTCCCTTTCAAACGCTACAAAGGTGTGAGTGCTGGAATATTTATACCCTGCTCGTCTGCCTGGCTCGAGGCTGCTGAAATTTTCATTCAAGGACGAGGTGGTAAAAGTAGGAAGTTTTGTAAGGTGGGAAAACAGGCACGGAGAAGGAAGAGGGGATCTAATTCAGCTCTGCTGCTGCTGGATCCCCAGCCCAGGTGTACAAACAGCTCTTCTGCCCTCAAACAGATCCTGGAGTAAAGACCCTGTGGGAGGAGGCTCAGCCCCTCTCCCGTTCTGCCTCTAGCTGCCATTCCAAAATCCTGTCCTCGGCAGCTCGGCAGAAAATTCCCTTTGTTCTCCAAGTGCACCGTGCATTATTCCCAGGCTCGGGACAGGCGGCTCTGAGGAGCAGCTCCCCAGAGAGCCCCGGCAGCCACGGCCACTCTGAAGAGCTCCTAAAGAATTCATCCAGCGCTCAGAGCGTGCCTGAGGCCGCCTTTCCGTGAGTGTCACTTGAGGCCACTCATCCTGGTCCCAGTGTTTTAACATTTCCTCAGGATTTAGGGGCAAAACCGCCTCCTTTCCTGGTGCATTCATTATTTTCCCTGAGCTGGAGGGGGATGGGAGGACATGGTTTTATCACAGCTGCCAAAACCAAACCTGCATCAATTCTGTCTGTGCCTGCTCACAGGGCAGGGACACCTCCCACTGTCCCGGGGGGCTGAACCTGGCCTTGGGCACCTCCAGGGATCCAGGGGCAGCCACAGCTGCTCTGGGAATTCCATCCCAGCCCCTCCCCACCCTCACAGACAGGAATTCCTTCCCAACATCCCATCCATCCCTGCCCTCTGGCAGTGGGAAGCCATTCCCTGTGTCCTGTCCCTCCATCCCTTGTCCCCAGTCCCTCTCCAGCTCTCCTGGATCCCCTTTAGGCCCTGGAAGGGGCTCTGAGCTCTCCGTGGATCCTTCCCTTCTCCAGGCTGCACATTTCCAGCTCTCCCAGCCGGTTTCCATGGCAGAGGCTTCCACTGCTCAGGAATTTCTGACAAATCCATGGGGAACATCTCAGTCAGGACAAACTTGTGCCACTCCTGAGACACCTCAGGCGACGTCACCTTCATCAGCTTTTTCTCCCCAGACACTTCTTCCCCCCCTCTCAGGCACAAACCTATCTAATGACTATCAATTAGCACTTAAGCACTAATTAGGGCTATATTTGAGCGCCTAAAAGCAGCTACAGCTCTATTTGTGCTTCTTGATGTAAAGGAAAAAAAAAAGCCTTCATCATTTTCGGCAGCTCTTCCCTGCTAAATTTATCAAAGCCTTTAAATAAGATGGGTCACAGAGAGAATATTGGGAATGGGGAGAACTTGATATTCCTTAGATAATGGAGGTTTTTTTTTGTCTTGATTAACTATTTCTATTTATGATATTTATCAGGGGAAGAAGTGTGTGATGGTGATTCTCTAATGTATTAAATGTGTCCTCTGCCTTCAAAAAGAGCTGCTTCAGGATGATACTTAAAAAACTTCTCCACAAATATAAAATAAACAAAGATTTACTCCCAGCCCCGAATTCACTCAGTGGCAAAGAAATGGAAATAGTGAGCTCCAATGAAGGGCCAGAAAAAAATGATGATTGTCCCCCAAACCAGTTCATTAAACAGCCAAATTCTCTCTGATATTCCGCAGTTGGTGTTTAGTGCTGGGGAAAAACCCTATGGAAAGGATTCCTGACGGTGGCTTGCTGTTTCTCTCCTTCAGCCTCTCCTGAAAACTGGGATTTTTCATGGTCCATAAAATCTGTCTCAGCTGAACAAGTCCATTTCCACCTCAGGACCCCCCGCTCTGATAAGAGCTGTGAGCTGGGAACTGAGGATGTGCCAATCACAGCCCCCTGCTTTGTGAACCTTGTCAGACACAAACCCCAGGACTGATTTCCTTAAAAACTGAATCCTGCCTGGAAATCTGGGAGAAGCATGTGGGTTTTATTTTATTCTATTTTATTTTATTTTATTTTATTTTATTTTATTTTATTTTATTTTATTTTACTTTATTTTTTTATGTTCTGAATATTATTTCAGAATCAAAGAAAAATGAAATGAAGTCCTGGTTGATTTTTCTGCTCATCCAGGATATTCCAGACACAGGAGAATGAAGGGAAAAGAAATGGACAGAGAATATGGAGGGGATGAGCTTTAATTTTTTGGCCTGTGGGTGTGAATGGGCAGAAGAGGACTTTGGGCTGGGGGAAGAACATGGAACGGGATTGACTTTATCTCTCTTTATTGGCTAAAAATCCACAATCAGGTCCAGGACAGTGCAGAAATTTTTCCAAACTCGAGTGGCAAACAAATCCCACAAGTGAGGTTGGTCCTGTTTATCCAGGGGAATGAATCTCCGGGGTTCTGCATCCTCAGAAGGGGAGGATGCTCGGAATTTTTGGATGTTATTCACCAGACTCGGACTCAGCACCTGGCCCTGGAGTGTCCTTGGACAAACACAACCTTGTCCCTTCCCAGACTGTTCCCAGCGCTCCAGAACTTCAATAATTCCTGTAAATCCAGGAAAACAGAGATTCCCTTTGGATCAGGAGATTCCCCCACTGCCCTGAGTGTCTGAGTAACTCCCCAGCCCTTAATGGGCCTTGGAACCCCCCGTGCTGAGCCCAGGGTTAATTCACCATTCCTTGATGAAGGAATTTAAATTTCCATGGATTTCTTTCACATAAAGCCAAGATTCGGATGATGTTGATGGTGGAATCTCCATTCCTGGGGGGATTTTGCATTGGATGTCACACCTGGGGACATGGTCAGTGGTGGCCTTGGCAGTGCTGGGGAACGGTGGGACTCAGTGGTCTTTTAGGGCATTTCCAACCCAAATAATTCCATGATTTTGGAGTCTTCTTCATCCTCTGTGTGATCACGTGAATTTTTTTGGGGTTGGGTTGGGATCTTAATTCCTGCCCAAGTTCTGCACCTCCTTCTCATCTCTGAGCCCAAGATGATGTGAACAGCATTTATTGACCAGAAAATCTCTTTTTAAACCCATTTATTAATGGCACACCCCCGTGGGAGCGCTGGGCACCTTTATCCAGGCTTTCCATGCCTGAATCCATTTGTCCAAGGCCAGAGATGAATTCCCTGGGCTCTGCCACTGCCGTGGGGACCTGCTGGAAATGTGGAGTTATGGCCAAACTTATCACGAGGCACTGTTGCTGTTCATCACACCTGGCAATAATTCTCAGCTCTGCTCCGTAGCTCAGAACTGGGGAAGCAGCGAAATTCCAGCAGTAAATCCCAGAAGATACTGTCTGTTAACATTTAATGGGTGTCACCGCGGGACAGTAAATAATTCCTGCTGGAGAATCCTACAACTTGCCCCATTTTGTTATTCTTTGAACACTGGTGAAGCCCAAATCAACCTGTGGATTAAACAGGAGATTTTTCCAGAGCCGTGGTTATTCCAATTAACATAATTCCATTAACATTCCTTTCCTGTTATTGCTTTAAAAGCAGAGGATAAATATTGGCTGTGCTGAACATTCATGAACTCCGCCGGGTGCTACTTTTAGCCAAATTTCATCTCAGCGTTGTCACCATCCCATGTTTGAGGACACTTTTCCTTCATTAGCGCTTCCACTTGCATGGGAGAGGGATGGGATGGGATTCCTGTGAATATTGCAGGAGATGGCTGCCAGTGGAGTTGGGAATGTTGATACCCTGCAGGGAGAAAATGCTGCTTTCTTCAGATCTCAGCCTTCTTTGTGATAGATTGGAATAATCCCATTTTTCTTGACCCGTACCCCGGCAGACAGATCCAATCGGCAAAACTGGGAATAGTAATTGGGTTGGGAGAATGTGTTAAGGTTGATCAATAGGAAATCCTCGTGGGAGGCAGCACCAAACAAACCAGGAGCAGAAGCTAATTGTCATCTTAAGGAGCCTAAGGATGAAAATGTCTTGGAATCCCAGAATTTTTGGCTTGGGAAAGCCCTCTGAGGTCATCAAGTCCAAATGTTTCCATGTCCCCAAGTGCCACATTCCCAGATCTGTTAAATTCCCCCAGGGATGTGACTCCACCCCTGCCCTGGGCACCTGTGCAGGGCTGGACAACCCTTTCCATGAAGAAAATATTCCCAGTATCCAACCTGAACCTCCCATGGCACAACCTGGGGCTGTTTCCTCTCATCCTGTTCCTTGTACCCACCCCCGCCTGGCTCCATCCTCCTTCCATGTTGGTGACAGATCCCTAAAAATTGGATCCGAAAAGTCCCAAGCTGGAGCTTGGCGGGCTCTTCCCGGTACCCTGGAGTGGGACTTTGGGAAAGGCATTCAAACCCCACAACACCGGCAACTTAAAAAATGCTCCTCCCTTCCCAGCCAAATCTCGGGAAGAGACACAACTGATCAGGACCTCAATTCGTCCCTAAGCTCTGACCCTCCAAAGCTCTTTCCCGGTTTGTCCCCTCCGAGTCACTCGTCTGCTTGTGGCAGGAATAATTAGGAGGAGGAAAGGAGGCATGGAACAAGCTGGAAATAAGGAATCAATATGGGACGACCATCCTCAAATCTTGTCCTTGTCCCAGTGCTTGGTGCGGTTTTACCTCCTCCCACCTGATGCCCAACTCACCCCCAGAATTAAAGCACAGGAGCTGTGGAGGTTAATTATTAATTATTGACGAATGACATTTGAAAGTCAATGATGCAGAACTCAAAGTGATCCAGCACAGCTCCATTCGTTTCAGGGATATCCAGAACATTTTCCCATGCCCAAGACATCACTCTCCTGTCATGGCAGGAATATCGGAGCCACATCAGCCTGCAAATGCTCCTGCAGGAAATTGGGTTTTTCGCTCTATTAAGAGCATTTCATTTTTATGATTAAAATCAGACAACAATGTTTTCCCCAGTTAAAGTGCGATGTGCAAAATGCGGCTCTGCTGGAACTGGGTTTTGAAATCCTTATCTAAAGTGCTCGGAAAAGGCATTAATAAATAAGGATGAGAAATGACAACTGCATCGCTGGTGTGGTGCGTATTCTGTATTTGCTGTGAGTTATGGACAACAGGCTTTGGGGAAATAATAATAATAATAATAATAATAATCAGAGTTTACATTTTTGCACAGCAGCTCTCAGCGGAGAGACTTCCATCAATAAAACACCGAGCTGCAATCAGAGAGAAAGGAGATGATTCCTTTGTTACACAAAATTAGGGAAATCCAGGCAGAGATGAATAAAAACCAACATTTAAACCCACCTCAGACAAAACTTCACCTGGACTCTTAACTGAGCTGTTCTTAGGATCCCAGAGTCTCAGAATCCTTGAGGCTGGAAAAA
>VZTA01020399.1:0-54658 GCA_013398855.1 Mohoua ochrocephala
AGAGGTAAAAGAGCAGCAGGTTGGGAAATATGCCTGGTAGTACAGCTTCTGTATCTGGGCTGTCAACAGTCCAGTCCCAGCAGCCAAAAGAGCACTCTCAGGTGCTGCATATTCCCCCTGACTTGTGTTTTTGCTGCTGAAGGCCCCAGCCTCAAGTGTTGCTTGGGGCATTTATTACTATTGGACAAGGCAACTGGTTTTGGTGGCATCATATGTGGAGTTCTCCACCCTTCTCCCTTTGTTGCTAACGGCATTGCCTGTCCAATCCCATCCGGTTGTCTTCGCTCTTTTGAGATTTCTCTGCCTCCTTTTCTCATTCAAAGCCGCCCCTGCCATCCTGATTAGTCAGTAACTTTTATTAGTACCAGTCATTAAACATCCAGCTCTGAAACAAGACCACGTGCCCAGGGAAATAAAACCCAATGTAGGGAGTACAATGTATGTCTTAGGGACATTAAATGATAATGTGCCCCCACCTTCAAGAGGAATCAAGATTTTACCTGAAGTCCCTGCTTCTCAGCTTAATGATTCACATAAATGAGCATTTCTTATTTCACTACTGGTTTGAAAATCTGATGTCCAAGAGATGTGAGGGTACACCTCTTCTGTCACCACCTTCTCTATTTCTTTGTTTTTCTCACTGAGTTGGCCCAGCAAAACCCCTGGAGGTTTACAGTGGTGAACTCCACTCTGTGAGAGTGCAGACACGATGTTCTGTGCCTCATTTTACACAGCAAATTTGGCACAAGAAGTACACCTGAAATATCACTTCCGTCAAGCTGAAGTGCATCAACATCAAAGCTCGTGCCAAGTCCTCCTGGAAATCCTACCAGCCTATCCCAGCTGAGCAGCAACTGAACAAACTTCTTCCAGCCACCACAGAGATCTGGGATCTTCTTCCAGTTATGTGATTTCATAAAGGTATCACACAAGCTGGAAGCAAAATGTCCAGGCAGCACCCCCGCCAGAGCGCAAAGTGAGTCCCGTACTCATCTGAAATACTCATTAGATAAAAGTATACTAATAATGGCCTCTTTCTCTGTGGGTGGTCAGCAAATAACGAGTTAAAGCCCTAAGTAGCCCTGACTTCTCATTTGCTTATCTCAATGATCATTAATTGGTCATTACTGGTGGAGACAGAGACTCCTAATGCATCCCTATAATGCAAAATTGGCGGTACATCTCCACACTGTCCTACCCTTACGAGGGATTCACGGCAGACGATAAAAGTGTAATCTCGTGCCATATATTCACAGATATCCCCCCCCATAAAATAAAACCAAATAGGAAGCTAATCCCTGTGAAATGGCACTTCATGAACAGAGCTGGTAAAGGGGGAACAAGCATCCCTTTCCCTCCTTCTCTTTGCAGCCTTTCCTCAGGACCCATCCGCTCTTCATTACAGATAAGTAAAATTAATTCCTGCTCTTGTATTCCTACTAATGAAGCTTCTCAGAGCAGCCCAGAATTACAAACATTTACATAATAGCTTAATTTTTAGAATCAATTAGGAATTTTTAAGGAGTCTTTCCACCGCCAAAGCTCTGCGCCAAGCCAGGTGCTTCGCACACCTCCCTTGCAACTGCGAGCGAACTTCCTTTGACTTGCAGAAGGCAGGCAGCACTCCTTTGGCTTTGAAATCCATCAAATTACAAATATAATGACTGCATAAGCAAATTCATTACCTTGAAGGTTCAGCAGAAGTTTCACCAAATTTAAATCAAATTTTGGGGGAAAAAAAACAACCGTCCCAAAAGAAAACCCACAAAAACCAGCCCACCCCACAGCAACAGTGAATAGTTTGTTTAAAATGAAAAGCAGTTTTTCTCTTCCCCAGCTTTTGCAATGCAACCTTTTTTGCATGTTTCCTAAGGAAACGAGAGCAATGCAACCACCCTTTTTTGGTCTCTTTTAATTGCCTTCATTCTCTCTCCTGTGAACCCTGAACCCATGGGCTTTTTTCAATCATATTTGAAAGAAGGGGAGAAAGATAAATTGTGGTTTTTTATGATTTGTGGACACTGGCAGCTGGACAGAGGAAGAGGTGCCAATCAGACTGCTGCCTAGCGAAAGGCAGGGAAAATTCAGCTGTTGGACACAACTTGAAAGTGGAGGGGTGACTAATTAGTAGAAGCAAGTGAAAAAAATTAAAAGCTAATGTTTCACCAGAAAATGAAAACAACAGTGTTAAACAGAACAGGAACTATGACATGCTGCAGACAAGGTCTCACGTTAAAATCAGCTTGAGTCAACTCAGAAAACCAGGCTCCCTGCAGCTCCAAGTGATGCTGTTCTGTGCTGGGGAGCCTGGCCATGCAGCCCTCCCTCCTTCCAGGAACGTTTTATCACAAAAATATTTACCAGTATGCAAGAAGCAGCCGAGAGGACATTTTCTTACACTCCCTGCTTCTTCCTGCTCCCATTTTATCTTTCCTCTTCCATTCCCCAGGGACACTGCTGGCCTCCTCACTGTGGTCCTGCTTACACTCTGCTGTGATTCAGCTTTGAGCATGGTCCCAGCAGGTTATTTAAGCTCACCAAAAGCCAGGGTGCACCTGGAACCCTAAGGCCGTGCTTTACATACACACATTTTCCTTGCTGTACGCAAGAAGGGGCTTTTTAAGGAGCTCATAGTTCCATAAAATGTTTGAGCCCTTCCTTTCCAAAGACTCACGTTTTGGTTACTGCAACATCCTCTCCTGTGGCCTTGCAGAAAATCATCTTGACACATGTGTTTTCTTTCAAAATGTTGCCATGAAGATCCTTTCTACACCTTGTTGCTTTGACCACATCCCACTTCCATGTTTTTCTTTCGCGGTTACCTCTGTTTCACACATCCAGAATAAACGCTGTGCTTTTAGCTCCAGGTTTTTTTTCATGGCTTACCTCCAACTTGAACATCACCTCTCCTGCTACCAAGATGTACTTCTACTCTGCCATGGCACCTTTTCCCCTGAATTTGTGTATCTGAAAACCAAACAAACATGTTTTCTCTTACACTGGCATGCAGAGAAGAGACACACGCATTGCTGGAAAACTCCCTCGGGTCCTTCCCTAAACCCTTCCCCTTGCTGCAATGCCAAAGACAGACCTCACATCTGCTTTTACAAGGTCTAAAAAACCACTCCTGGCCTTGTAAGTGTCACTAAAATCAACACATGCATCTCCACTTGCATTTGTTTGGTGGATTTTTAAATAGGCTCTGCTTTCTGGCATGCTGAGGCTGACGTGTAGATCGCTGATGCAGATCACTGTCCCACAGCCTCCCTACACCCCTTACACCCCTATGACACCTTACAGTGAGGGGGCTCTGGGGCAGGTGTCCCTCTCCGCTCTGCAGTCATAAAGCACAGAGCACATCTGGTTCCGATCCATGTCTGGGCTTCCCAGATGTTACAGGAACTGAATAATATTTGAATAATAACAATAACATGCCCTGCTGTTTGTTTTACGGCACCTTTGTGGTCGTCAGCGTGCCCTTATGTGTTACTTCAATTTGCTCCTTGCTATCTCTACACAGCAGTTCAGCAAGAGTCCTAGAAAGCTTGATTTCCCTTAAAATCATTGAGAATCCAGGGGAAAAACTTGAGGTGAGAGCTGGTTGACATTCCTAGCAGCTCTCCTCCAAGAGAGTTTTATATCCTTGCTCTCTCCCAGCTGGCTCACCTCCTGCCCTGTTTATTTTCAGCAGAAGGCAGGAGGAGCCCAAATTAACAGAAAACAGAGAGGTTTCTGGTTTTTATCAAAATCCAAAGAGTTCTGACCAGCGTGGACAGGAGAAACCACTTGACAAGGGGTTTGCAGGACAGCAAAGCAAAGTCACAGGGATGTTTGCAGGAGTGAGCCCATGAGACCGAAGTGCTGCTTCAGCAAGGGCAGCATCCTTGCATCCTCAGGGAAAAAGCATCCCAGGGAGAGGAAAACTGGTTTTATATACTTCTGAGTTCCTCAGACTCCTCTGAAAGCAACGTAAGGAAGTAGTTTTGAGGGAAAAAAAAAAAAAGAAAAAGAGGGAAAAAAAACCCACAGACAGTTAGACATTAAGACTATTTTCTCTCTGCTCACTGTCTATCTTGATGAGCTATTTGGCATTCCAAGCCTTGTGTCTGCAAAGAGAATAAAGGAAGACAAAATGTTCTGCAAATGCAAATATACAACTCTACATTAAGCTGAGTATCTCCTGATATCTCTATATAAAATGAAAGCAGTGCTTAAATTCTAGTTCTGGAGTACCTGAACTACACAGAGGAAAAGCAGTTCTTATAAAGATCTATTATTGAGCAGTCTGCAGGATGACACGTCTGCTTGTTAATATACAGTAGGCTGGGAAGGCTGTGGCTGTGAGTGATGGATTCTGAAGTACTGCCTATGTACATCAAATCAGATCGCTTTTTGTCAGAGGAAAAACAGAGGTCTGGGAAACTGAGAGCGGGAGAGAGAAGTTTTCACAACAAAAATATAAGAGTAATAATTATTAGCTTCCACTTTTTCTGCAGACAAAAGGGCAATCACTTTAATTCTTCTGCATCTTGGCAAGCCTCTTATTTCTTAACTCTTAACAATTAGCGTGCCAAATGAATGTGAACCAGGATGCAATTACTGAAGAGCCAGGGAGGGGAGGGGGAGACAGGGGCAGAATGACTGCATGCCCAAATTACTTCACTTTAAGGAACATCTCAGTGAAACCAGCTCAGAAGTAAAACACTATGGAAGAAGATGTCGATCTAGGCCCTCCAGTCCCTTTCCCCACATACACATGTGCTGTGTATGAAAGAGAACTATTCCTACATCCCTACCAAGGATTTCCCGTTTGCCATTGCACTGTTGATAGGAACCAATAAAAACCAAATGTTTCTTCTTTCTTTCCAGCCGACGTCTATTTAAGACTTATACACGTCTCACGTCACTGGCATCCTCAAATCTAAACAATCGGTTTGCACAGCTTTTCTTTTTTAAATCAAAAATTAGATATGTGTGAGTTCTTCATTATCTTGCAGCTGTGTAAGCTTCCAGCCATGAGAAAAATACTATTTTTACTGAAATAAATACGTTCTGCTAGCAGGTTAACATTCCTATAATTTTAAAAATGTTACACAGGAGGGAAAATAAAATCTAAAATCAATTCTCAGAAATTAAGATGAAATCCATATACTTAGTGGTTTTGTTTCCAACTACCTTTTCCCAATATTAATGTTTCCCATACAAGCCCTTACAAATGGACCCTGTTAGCCTCTGAAGGGGACGGATGGGGGCAGGACATTCACAGCAGCACAAGCAGGCAGTCAGAAACAGGGGACAACCCGGAAGGAGGGAGGACTTCAGGATGAATAAATTTGGGACTCTGTATACACACAGGTCACACAGCGACCTTTTTCAGCCTGCAAAAAATTATAAAAATGTTCCGGTCAAGCTCATGTAGTTTGCTGTTCCTGCAGAGGCCCTCAATGCCCTTCTGGCCATAGAGATCACCCAGGTCAGAGAGGGCGGGGTGTGTAAATTTGCAGTTGGGTCAGGTTTGCTCACAGAGGGGGCAGGGGTTTTTTGGCAGCTGCTCAGGGTGGACAAACCTTTGGCTTGGGGTGTAAGGGTAAGTTTGCACTTACTTCCCTCTTCTAGTACAGCACATACATATACATTACCCGCACAAGCATGTGCACGGTTATATAAACCTTCACAACCAAAACACTCGACTCCACATCCGTCTTTCCCTGGGGAGCAGATGAAAGAGCATGTAGAGATGTGCACCGCTGGAAACTGCTATTTGGAAACTGCAGCAATAAGGGTGATACCAAGAAACGACTGAGGAGAGAAAAACAAAACCACACGAAACCAAGGCCAAGCGGTGTGTCCACCCGACCCAGTCAGACTGATCAAAAAGATTTGCTTTTAGCTAAAAATGACCTTCACTGGGGTGCTATCAGTCCATACGTGTGGCTACATAATGCACATTTTTCATAATGAAAACACATAAGGAAGAAAAGCCATGAGAGGGTTCCTCCAGAAACCCTAACTGTGAACTTCCCGGCACAGCAGCAGCTAAGCCCCTGCCTTAATCATGCATGTGTTTTGCATTATTTTTTATTGACTTTTCAAACTCATAAAAAGAGAAAATAAAAGAAAATCTCGGTGACTAGTCACACAACCAATCTTTCTGGTCCTATAATCCCACAGACCTCTACAGCACAGTTTTATTTTAAACACCTGGGTAATCCTGTTGAAGTCAGGGAGATTACTCGTGGACGTGAAGTCAAAGACGTGACTCACAGGGTGTCCCTACCGACGGACAAGGCACAATTCCCACGGAGACCCTCTCGAAACACACAGCTATAATGGCGAATTTTTTTCCACATTTTTTCGAGGGGAAAGCTAAAATAAGAAGCGATGCAAGCATGAGACGCATCAGCTGCTCATCTCAAGTCTGTGGAAAATCAGAAATATCTCAAAGGCGACTGGGGAGCCGGGGATGGGATGAAATGTTAATGCAACCCTTGCCTGACCCACAGTCACAGTGTAACAGCTAAAGCCATAGTGGATTCTGGCAAAAATGAATATAACCTGCAGCATCTTTACAGAGACTCGGCAAAATACAGGAAGGTCACCAACTAAGTAAACATCAAATGAGGGATTATCTTCATTTATAAAGAAGCAGGACCAGGAGGAAACCAGGCCAGGCAATTTCCATCTCCATTGAGGTGGGATCACATATACCTGTTTGAGCTGAAGGGAATCAACTCCTTCAATAACAATTCTGCTTAAGGTCAGTAAATATCAGTCTGATGCCCTGGAAGAGACACATATTTCACAGATACCTTTTTTCTTTTTCCTGTTGCTGATCTACAATTCAAGCGTGGACCGCTTCCAGCCGTGATTGTTGTTTAAAGTCACACGAACCCAGGTCTAATATTTCAAACATCCAGGTTTGGGTTCTTTAATTGCAACTTTCTGTGACTTCATGATTTATTCATCTCAGGATGCACTCAAAAGTCTAGCGTATCGCTGACATCCCCGCGCAGCATACTGTTAGCTTTAAAATTTCATAAACCACCATGTACTTGACAAGTTGAAAAGTTAACAAGGGTTATAAGGCAAGGGAAAAAAAAAGCATGCTGAGCTCTGATCAGCTCAGCCCCCAGAACTCCAGGCTTTTCAGAAGTGCAGCACACAAGCTTGGTATTAAAAAGGGAGACTCTATTACAATATTGTCTTTATGGCCCACATTTCCCCATTCCTCAGCTGAGCTAAAATACACGTCTCCTCTTTAATGAAAGCCATACTGACTTCATACACGCTGGCTGTAAACTATCAAACAGGGTCTCTGTCCAACGCATAAATTAAGTCTTGCTTGCAGCTTTTTTTAAAGACCTCTGAAAAGAAAATGGCTTGTGAGGCCACTCACTCCTACGTGGCCACACGAGCAGTCAGGAGACACCAAAACCTGCCCTTCACCCCCAGGCAAGCCAGTGGCCACCTCCACGCTGGGTTCAGAGTGCTCTGGGGAAAGACAGGAGAAACCCTGTATGCCTTAATACCTAATACCTTACCAGTATCACAGGCATCAAGTTGTACCCTAGATGGACCCAGAGACTTTTTTTTAACGTCTGCTGAATTATCCCACCAGTTTGTGTGTGCTTCCCCTGATGCCTGGAACTTTTGCTTTTCGCAAAGCAGGTCTGTTCTGATGAGCAGCCAGCAAAATAAGAAGTACAAAGTAAATGTCTTTTCATCTCACCAGTGAGGGTGCAGCTCTCTCACACATGCCTGGGCTCAGCGTCAGCTACCACAGGTCTCCCTCAGAGATGAAGGGGCTTTGGCCATACACATGAACCACCATGAGAAGGTTTAGAGGATGACAAAACCGCCTTTCAACCGGTTTTCAAGTCTATAAACAGCACTTTCAGAGCAGCTTACATTTCTGTTGTCCTGTGAATGGATTTCTTCAATGGGAAAGCAACAACAGTCATTCACTTTCATCCCAAACAAAACAAAAGGACCACAGCTAAACCAGAAACCGTGTGTGTACGGCACCAGAATATTTGATTACCACTTCTGAAAATATACCTGCATAGCATGAAAAATCTCCCAGCGGACCACGCTGCGCTGTGTTTTTATTTTACAAATGCAAATTGAATTTAAGCGGCTTTTGCAAAGCCTGTTTTGTTAAGAAAATCAGCCAGCAATGTGAGGTAGCCTTGCCTCTGTTTTGCCTACATTAGCAAGGACAGGCTCCAGTCTGCAGGATGGGGCAGGGGGCAACAAACAGGCAGGCAGTGATTTGGTTTCTGCACCAAACTCAGAAATTAGGCAGGCCAGGGAGAAATTTCAAGCTCACTTAGGGAACACTAAGCTTATAAGAAAACACGTATTATTACAAAACAGGCTGCAGTAGGCTCTCCTTGAAAAGCAATGCTGCAAACTCGAAGAGAAGTATAATTTAATAAAATGCAGCGAGATTCAAGCGAATAATAAAACCTGCTGTGATGAGAAGACTAAATGAAATTGCTTCTTCTTGTCCATTATACCTTTATTTTTGATTAGGGAAACAAAAGCTGGGAATCAAAATGTCAGGCTTTTTCATCCCCAATGGGTTCCTATGGATACTGGAAACGGAGAAAGTGCCTTGATTCTGGCAAAGATAATTAGCATAACTTCAGAGTGAAAAATAGGTAGAGCCATTAGCAGCAGTCGCACAGCTCACACATGGATGCAGACTTCTGCAAAGACCCTTTGATAAAAAAGGCAAATCTTATCCCTAACTTGATTTCTAAAATGAGTACACAAAACCACATTTATTTCATGCACTTTCCATGGCACTTCATTACTTTCCAGAAAAGTATATGCACTGGCTGTCTTTTCTTACATGCTAAAATATACAGTGCACCCCACGCTGGCTCTTGTTTCTCACACGCTGCATTTTGAAATATGGAGTGGAAACCTCCTCGGGCAGAGAGGGTAAAGGAAATGTATGACTCAATAAAGCTAACTGGCATTACATGCAAAATTCTCCTTGTGCTACGCTCCCCAAACTCTTACCCTCTTTCTGCTGAGGCCACTAAAGCTGTTAAGTTGGGTTTCTTGTAATTTCTGTCCCCACGCTTCTCAACCAAGAAAGAAAAGGCTGATTAAAAATCTCTGATCCTTCCTGAAACAATACTCACTTGCATCTGCCCAAGTGTTTCAGCAGCAAGCCTGCCGTCAGGAGCGCTCTCTCCATAAATCTGTCATCCCTGGTCCACTCCCTCCAAGCACCATTTGCATGGAGAAATAAAGCCACGTCACTGGATTACTCTCTTAATTGCTCTTATTTGGATGTCAGTGGCACCCAGAGGGCCAAAACCCCAGCTTTGTCGAGCATTTCTTTAGTCATGCCCATGTGAAGTTCCCTAAAGTAGGATAGCCTGTTTCTCCTCTTCCGAGCCAGAACGTGACTGCATTGGTGGTGGTGTTGTTTAAGGACAAAACACGACATTAGATCACTCTCTAAATTGTCAGTACAACTGTCTTTCACTAGGACTACCACAGCCTATATGGATACGATGATTAATCACTTCAATTCTTCCAGCCATTATTTCTAATTAAAAACCAACCCATAAATACCTATTTTATCACTAGGTCTGCGTGGTAAATAAATTCAAGTGGTCAGTAAAACACTCACAAAGGAAATTACATTTAAAAAATGACTTTTCATTTCCAAGCGTATCTTCCTAATTAAAATGGCTGTTTCCCATACATAACCCAGCAGCACAGTCTGCAATAATTTAAAGAGTTTTTGAAAGCACAATTCTCAACAAACCCATTAAAATAACTTCTTACCATCATCTGTTCAATGGAAACTAGAGCATTTTAATATTATACCACACTTCTCAATGTTGACACTTTACCGCTTCTCTGTCTCCCAGCCAGGCGGTGAAGAATTAAAGCACGAGCAAAAGGAGAAACATGCAAAATGTGCAACTTCCTAAACAGGCAACTTCATACACTCAGATTAATTACCCTCTGTTGCTGATGACAGACGCAAATCTGTATGGGTAATTATATCAAACCTTCCTTCCAGGAACATCCCAAACCTAAGGGGTTCTTGGGGCACCTTGGGGCTTTCCTGGTAAGGAAAAAAAAACCCCTTTTTTAACGGTGCAAAGAAGCTGCTTAGAAGGAACCTCCCAGGGTGGGACTGCCAGGCCAAGACACTGTGTGTGGCTGGCACAAAAATGCAGATGTTAATACCCTTCTAACCATCGCTTCACATCTAGCACAGTCATAACTTACTCTATACACAAGGAGCTGTTAAACAAACTCCTCCGCCTTAGGAGCCTCAAAAGGACACACTCCACAGAAAGCAGAGCAAAGTCCTTCCAATCCTTATGGAGCATGTGGCAAAGAAATGCAGCCCTGCTCCTCGGTACAGCCCCAGTGACCAGGGCAGAAAATGAGACCCAGCATCTGAGGGGTGTTCTTCACGTTTGAGTTTCCAGAGGAAGGAGCAGAAGGACCGTGCTGGGCACGGGCAACGTTTACATTGCAAAGGAAGGAAGGAAGAACGGTTCAACTGAGACATGAAGAAAGGCAAATGCTGCAAGCAAAGCACAAGCTGAACTACCATCTATAAATATTTGAATTATTCTATGCAATATTTCAGAACATAACAAACAGCACTGGGATTTATATGAAAATGATCCCTCTGTGTTGTTCCTGTATGTGTATATGAATCATACGTATTCTTCTTTAGATGCGCTGCATATAAAATTACAGATCATATAAAAAGCTAAGGACCAGAGTTTCAAAAGCACTCAGCACACGTTTAGAGATACTCGCTGTCAGCAGAGACTGCTGGAGAAATCAGCTGACTTTTTTTTTGAGGACAGCAAGGATGGCAGAAACCACCACCATGCTCTTGAATTTTGCTGATACGCAGCCTGGATGTGAAGACTTTTCCAAAACAAGGCCACCGTACTTACACTCTCAAGTGTGTGCTAAATGCACTTGAGAAAACCTGACCCTAAATGGCCAATTTCACCTATGCTGATACTGCTAAAAACCACAACTAAGCCATAACTTAACATCTAGCCCAACTACAGCACATTTGAAACATTTATAATGTGCCATATGTATTACTAGTTATTTATTCTTTAATAAAAACACTTAAAAAATTAATTACACGCTCTGTCAGAGCTGTCTAATACATAGGCAATCTCAACTATAAAACACCGCTGTGCTCTTTTCTGTAACCACCCCCACCTTTTGAAATTACCTTCAGATGTTTGTTAAGGGACATTAATGCCTCTGAAATCCAGCAAGAGGTAAAGTGTTGCACTCAGCTCAGTGCCATGTATATAATTCCTGCATCATTAACTGGCAGCCACTAATTTTATCCTTAAATGACAACACAATTTTATGGGACTTTTCCAGAGACCAATTATTGTAACTCTTACCACTTTGGGAGGACACAAAAAACCCTCAACTGCATCAAACCAGTCTATCCTGAACTGCAATTCCTCAGCTCACATGGTTTTATAAGGCTTTAAGTGCGCTGCTGTGGGGGTTTACAGCGTGATTCTCCAACTGCCTGGACAGACACACAGCAAGAACAACTCCGGCAAACTTGCCTTCAGCACCACCTCCACTGAGATGCAAAGATCTCCTTGGGAGTAACAAGCAGCCAAATGCTGGAGTGTATTGCATAAAGCTGCACTGGTCAGCAGGGCACGGGAAAGCTGGCTTGGATATACAGCCGTGCGCACTGAAAAAGGAAGATAGAAATGTGAATATAAGTAAAACTTAACAGATGACCTTTCTAGCTCAGGATCTGTCGAAAATGATCTCTACACCCTGGAAATTATGCAGGAGGAAATGAAGACAATGAATTTAGCGAGAGGTGTTTTCCCTATTTCATTAACTGCAGGGTGATTACCAATCAGTTGTGAAAGTTATTAAAGCAATTTGTAACTTTAGGCATCTAATGGCATTTATGCAGGAGGGAACTGGCAATCAACGCTACCTAATTCAGCTTGAGGTGTTTCTGTTTTTTAATATATCATAAGCAAATTATGGCTGTGCCTCGAACAATATGCCACATCTGAATCTGGCTCTTAGTTTGCCCTGTTAATTCCCACATTTTAATCTGAACTGACAACCAAGGATGGCGTAAGACACTTCCTCACCCTCCTTGCCCCCCTTTTATGACATACAGTCAAGAAACTGCTCGGCACTCTGTTTTTCTCTAGAATAAATAAAATTCCTCCTGAATATGCAAAATTCCTTCTAAAGAAATAGAGACCTGTTTACTAAAATATTTTGCTCCTACTCAAGTGGGACTCCTTAATTCCCTCACTTGCAACAAGAAGCAATAGAAACAAACCTGCATTAAAGCCAGATGAAGGGCTGCTGCAACAAGCACACATTCTTTATTCCACAACCACGTCAATGAGACCTCATCAACCAGATCTTCCCTTACCTGCTTTTTACCCTGTCCAGACAGACTTTTCCTCATCACCAACCTGATGATTTACTGAAGTTCATTGAAAATAAAACACAACCAGCCAAACAGAGTCACCTTTTACAAAATCACAACTACATAATGTGGCAAACACAAAATGCTTAGAGAAATCAGTCACCCATTAATGGCTTTTTTGTTGTCATTTTTGATATGTGGAATAATTCGGGAAAAAAAAACCCCTAATAAAATAAACACCACATAGCTCTGCCTATTTGGTTCATAATTGTCCATTACAGGCTATTTCCACCTACAAGACTATGGGCCAGTATGTTCTCAGTTGGAGCCCTTTTGCTCAGAAATAACTGAAATCTCAATTGTCTGACATTTAAATATAATATTGACTTTCGAATTGCTATTTTAACGGTGTGTCTAAGCAGCATGAATACAAATGTGCTATGCAGAAATAAATTTATATATTTCCACCACTGGAAAAAAAAAACCCTCAACAAAAAAAAACACCCACACCTCAAAGGACTGTTTTGACTGCAGTAATCCTATAATTGTCTTCTGCACTTTCTAAGTATTATTTTTTTTTCCTTCCAGGTGTGACAGTAAATCTTTCTCTCTTCATTTTTACAGACTCCAGCCTATGGGCATTTGCTGAGGTATGTGTCTTAAATTCTGACACCAAGTACTGCTGCATTTTTTGAGGAAGGTTTTGGGAAAGAGTCAAGCAGTTCTGCATGTTTCTGCATCCTCACGGACATGACGCAGGTACTCAAATCGAAATGAAAACATCATAATTTTTTTTGTTTGTTTGCTTTATTGACTTGCCACCAAGCAGCTCTTGCTACAAACGGGGAGATCTGCTGGCTGTTGATACCTCTGCAAAAAAGGTATCCCCTTCGGAGAGTGGTTTCTATGATTTAAAACTTGAGACCTTCAAATCTTCCCTCTTTATAGTCAGCAGGTTTAGGTGTCCAATCTAAAAGCCAGGTGCAATTAGTGCCTGCAAGATGTTGGTTAGGGGCAGGGCTCACAGGAGCGTTTCTCCACACAGGAGAGACTGAAAAATCATCCTTGTGTTCTGGCATTTTCCAGGCTCTGCCATCTCTCTCTGCTGAGAAAGGATGAGCAGGATTTTTCCCTTTAAGGGTTTTCATTCTACATCCACCAAAAAAATGCAGTTTTAGAGCAGGAGCAGGAGAGGAAGGTATGGCGGGGCAGATAGTAAGTTGATTTGAAACTGACTGAGAAAGGCTTTTTCTCCCTACTTATAACTCAAGACTTACTGAAGTTTAAAATTTGAAATGTTCAGGTTGGCTAATCCCCTCTGGGGCTTTGCATTACTAGTAAAAGTTATGACAGCAAAAAGACCTGGATTAGAAGTGGTTACAAACTTCAGCTTTCTGGGAGATAAAATGGATGGGACAGCACACAGGGGAAAGAAGTTTCAGAAAAATTTCAGTTTTAATACCATGACACACGTAATACTGCAAATCCACTCTGCTGTTTTGACTTCTCTTTTGAGGGGGTTATAGCTGCACTTTAATGCACACCTTAAACACTGAACGAGTATCTGCATAGGTAAAAAATACCCACAGGGGAGCTCAGTCCTGTGGGTGGGCACAGAAAGGAGTTATATTGGGATTTTAAAGAAAATCAGCGGCTGTCCCTGTGCAGGCATGAGGGAACACTGTACTGCAGGAGAGAGAATAAGGGAAGCATCCTCCCAGCTGTAATTCCAATGAATCAGGACATGACTGAAGGGAAAAAAAAAAATGTTTAGGTTTTTTCAGCTGTTGTAACACGCAGCAATCCTGAACTGTAACCCAGCAATCCACACAGCCTCTCTCCTCCCTGCAACTGCATCCCATCATGAGAACCACTGAAGCAAGTTCACAACCTAACATGGACAGTTCCAGTTATCTAGCAATCCTGTCTTCAGGGAAGGGGAAAAAAAAAGGAAAAAGAAAAGCCAAACAGAACCAGGAGAGGCAGGTGAAAAAATACTGGGAGAAAACCCAAGAAATAATTAGTCTGCTTTCAAATAGTTATGTATACAGCATTTATGTATGTATTCCAGGGGGGGAAAAAAAAGAGGCACAAGTTGTAGTTCATTCATTCTGGGCATTTTCTAAACTGCCTCTTACTGCCTTATAGAAAAGTAGTTTTATTTGTACATTGCGTTGATTTACAGCCCTCCCTTCTAAAACCAAAAAAACCCCAACCCTGCCTATTCTCTGCAAGAAGGGTTAAGTGTTTAAACCTGTCACTTCTTCAGAAAAATTATAAATTGGTCTATGAAGCCAGCAAGAAATAAAAAGAGGGGGAAAAAAAGAAGTCTTAAATGGATAAGTTTCAGCAAGCTCTCTACTATCTCTTTTTTACATTACATGAGAAATCTAATTAAATGCTTCAAGGGGGAAAGGCAAAGTAGTTCTCAGGCTGACTATATTTGACCTTTCTTCCTTCAAGGTGACAAACAAACAAACAGGATGCTAATTATTGTCTCAGCTTGAATTTGCACTTGGAAGAAAAAATAAAATCAAGTTTTGCTTAGCTAAGACTATAGGGAACGCTGTAAACGCTCAGGAACTTTTTAGTTCATCTTGACTTCGTTACGGCTTTTGATGTCCAAAAAAGCATTCACTAGGGACACCTTCCCCAAGCTTATAGCTGGAGCAGAGCTGTGAGCACAAGCATCCAACTCCTGCCAGCTCCACTCTGACCCGCACCACTGGAATCCACTTGGTACAAAATTCAGTATGATTAGCGCTGGGTATATATTGAAGAATTTGGCGTTGCCAAACAAGCCTTTGATCAGAGGGGAAAACACTGGACTTATCATCACCAAGGGAATGGAATAATTCAGTCTGGTTTTTGGAAGAGCCCCTCAGAAGGCATGCCTTTTGGTTTGGCAATGTTCCCACTACACAGTCCTCGATGCAAACCACAGACTGTGGTCACCTAAATGACTGCTTACACCACGCCCTCTGGTTAGAAACTCCCTCTGAGGCTGCCCCAACCATGCCTCCTGCACCTTTCCATACTGCCATGTAGGCAGCAGAAATGAGAGTTTAAGGCTGCTTTTGTGTATAAACAGGGCATTCTCTTCCTCTCTCTCACCATGAACTCTATCAGGGCACACATTCCCCCTAATCCTAATCAGAGAAATCCTCAGCCTGTTGAAGATGATGGCAAACCTCCTGTCATCAGCTTGAGAATGGGCCAAGACAGTACCCTTAAAACTTTTGGAAAATTACAGCCACCACAGGGAACCATGAAAACGAACAGGAATGAGAAGCCCAAGCCCCGGGCTCCTCCCTTGTATAGGTGTGCTTCAACACTTCAGGTTTTCAATCAAAAAGATACATTTATCAATTAAATGGTATTAAGCCTTGAGAGTTGCTAAGATGTTCTACTTGCAAAGCTTTTGGATTGCGACTATCCTGATTTCCACACAAAAGCCAGCTGCCCACTACACTCACAGGTGTTTTTTTTGGTGCAAAGTAGCATGAAGATTTGCTGAGACAGGAAACTCAAAGCAAAGAAAGGAAAATGTTCCCTTAATAGCTCTTGATGTCTACAACAGTTTGGTATTTGGTCACTGTCATGAAAATGTTCTAATTTGAGCTGCAGCATCAGAAGGAGATTCATTTAATACAAACAACCATGGATACATCCACCCGTTCACCCTTCAGCTGAGATGGACATGCAGCTTCTAGGAGCCATGTCATCGGCTTCGAAGAAGAATATCTCACTGGAAAGAGTGAAGAAGTCCTGCTCAGGAAAACACTTGCACGACATGACCCAAGCCTGGGCTACTTGAGTATTGAGTGAAAAATGAATCAAAAGCAACAGGTCAAGGCACAGTGAGAAACATGTGGAAGGAAACACAAACAAAAAGCCATTAAAAGAAATCAATGCCACAAACAGAGGTGAAATTACCAAGGTTTCTCCCAGTGCCACTGGCTGTTTGCTCACCTTACAAAAGCTCATGGGCCATATTTTGCTCGGTAAGGCAGGGTTCAGCAGTGAGTTTAAAAAAAGTCAAGTTGAGGGTCAGGAAATAGCTCCTCAAAATATAATCTGTTAGATGCAGCACAGAAAGTGCTTTTAGAGACATAAAAAAGAGTTATGAAGCAGGTTCTTTACAACGTGTTGGGAAAGAACTTTTGTTTGGTGAGACTGCACCAAGTACTTCTTTTCCTCCTCGTTCTATGCACTGGCACTTAAGCTACAATGAAAAACAATCCCATGCACCTTTAAATATTTCATTGTTTGACTCAAAATGGCTCTACTCTGCCTAAAATGGACAGAGGTTTGTTTTTATCAGGAGATACTGCAGCAAATCTTTTGGAAATCTTTTATCAGTGTTCCACTTTGCAACATCGCTGCCGTAAATTTTACCGTAAGGAATTCATTACATAATTGGATGTGGCTCTACCCAATTTATTTTTGCTTCCTGAGAATCCAAATATAATTCATGATTCATGTATAAATTATATCAGGAGCAAGTGATCTGAGTGCAAACTGCATATTGCATTAAAGAAGGCTGAGCTGCTCAACTTCAGGGTGTAATATTTTCATTTAAAAATGGAGAACAAGTATGGGAAAGACTTTTGAGCTTCCCTCAATATGTCAGAGAGTGAAACACAGCAAGCCCAGAGGGTGAAGCCTCTGTCAAGCCAAGACAATGGAAAATAAAAACGTACATTAGTAAACATGCAATTTATATGCAAACTTCAGTTATGCCAATCCAGAAAATGTTAATCAAGGCAACCAGCCAGCAGGAGCTGGCACTGCAGAGAGTTATATGTTGGGGTGTTGATGGAGATATTTTCTAATTTTTTTTTTTCCCTCTCTCTCAGCAGGTTAGTGTATTACCCAAGACAGCAAGAATAACAGGAGTTTCTGAATGCTAAACTCTTATGAAAAGGTTTTACATCCTTAAATCTCACCAGAAACGATGCTTCCCATCTTCAAAAAAGCAAGACAAAGCTTCTGACTTTGCTTTTCTCTCTACCTTGTTTTTTCCAGAAGGGCAAAACTGAGCTAGCTGTAAAAGCTCCACACATTTTGACATTTCATCAAAACTCCAAGAAGATAAAGTATTACGCAAAAACAAAATTCCCCCCAGGAAACCCAAATCATTTCAGAGACAACGAAAGCAAGTCAAAACTGTCTTGGAAACAGTTTTCCATCAGTTGGTCCACTACAACAGTCCTTCTGGCAGCATTGAAATGTTCCATTTTTTCCTCTAGTCCATTCTCCCTTGATAAAAAAACAGTTTGCTCATCTTCCAGTGGGTAATGTGGAGGTCCCAGAGCTGTAAAGCACCCAGAGGAAGCAGTCAGGCAGGGAGCTCAGCCAGTGTGGGAAAGTCATGCAGCACTTGGGAAGGACCACCCAACTCAGGATGAGTGAGCCAAACTTGCAGGTTTTAACAGCGTTAGATTCTCCTGCATGATCTGTACTAGAAGTGGCCTTCCTTTTTCCCTTTCTCTCCTAAAAAAAGCTGATCTTTTCTGCAGCAGCCAAATCCTCTTCCCTTTCTACCTTTCCACTACTGGAAAACAGGTTCAGCTTACACGCCTTACAGCAGCCCCAACGGGACATGGCCGGAGCTGTGGCAGAAATGGGCATCTCCCAGCAGAGAGATCTCACTCCATCACCAGTGGGCATCTCCCTTACTGGGGCCAGGGAATCCTCCCATTGGAACAAGGGACCTAGAGGCTCCTGGGGTGGCACGGTGCCCTTAGGCATGGCTGAAATGGACTCAGACTAAAAAGACAGAGAAGGAGAAAGCCAGCAGAATATATATTTGCTGAAGCACTGAAAAACACCTAAAAGGGCTTTAAAAGAGGCAAGCAGTAATCAGCAACACTTTTGCTCAAACTGAACCTTCACTTTTTTCACAGAGCTGCCATCAGTCACACCTGGGACCAAGGAGGGAGACAGATTTGAAGAGAAGGAAGCTTTGGATGGCAGAGGAGAAGAGAGGAGATAGTGACCCAAATATCCACACTGATGGAAAACAAAGGACTGGGAATACAGGCAAGTCTCACTACAGGGAAGCCCGTGGAGGATACAAAGAATTAATGCTCTATCCATCTGTAGCTGGTGAAAAATAGGCATAAGTATTTTAGGAATTCACTCCTAAGCATTCTTTGAGGGCCTGATTCAGCACCCGCTGCACTCGATTTAGCCACGTAAGTGCAAAACCACACACTAGAAAAGAAGTTACTTACGGCTTCGTAAGACTGAGAGAAAGCATCAGGCTTCTTTTACCCATAGGAAGTTCAACCCAGCCTTCCCAGAGAAACCCACCAACAAAAATACTGACCAGTCTTTCCAGAAAAAGAAAAGATATTTTATCCACTTACAATCCTGGCCTATTCAGCTCCCAGCATTCGGCACTAAAATACATCGAGGTTTTGATAGTCAGAAAACCACCTAATGCTACTAGGCACCTCTTCACAGCAAGTTATTTCCAACATGGATGTGAAAAGATCTTCATCATCTTGTTCTCTATACTCACCTGGAACAGAACTGAGCTTGCAGACTGACCTTGCAATGACCTGCCATTAAAATGCCACCATAGCTAACAGGGGCACAACTTGCTGTTATTTTTAAGTGAATACAGAAGTGCTTTGAGAAAGCAGTTGGAGGCTACTGAAACACCGAGGTCCAGTAATGGGAAGAAAACATCCACAGCATTATGGCCATGGGCTGACTGTGAGGTCCTCTGCTTGCTGCAAACCAAATCAGAAATGTGCTGCAGTAAAGGAGAAGAGCAGAGCTCACACCTCATGTTTCGGAGTAACTTTTGGAAAGCAATGGCTGTTGCTAAGAGCCACGCCTTCCTACATCATGAATGGAAAATGATCCACTTAAATACACACACACACACACGTAAGAAATATTCCAGTTTCTTATTTACAAACAGTGGGAGTAATTTCTATTCTAAATTAGACCTTTGTAAATAAATGTAGAATTACGGAGGCCTGCTACGAACACCAGTGAACAGCCTGACTTACAGTGTTTCAAATAAACCAAAACATGGCACTCAGATCATATGAAAGCAATTTTTCTGTGGAAAATTGGTTTTGCAATCCTCAAGCTCTGCTGTAATAAAACTCCCTATAGTGTATTTGTATGTCCACTGATTCCAGGGACTGATTTGTGCTGTATGTTTGCAATTATTTGGTAAGGATATACCAATGACATAACTCTTATGACTACACAGGCTAAGCTCACCTCTTAAAGAACAATGCTTGGAAGTGTTTTTTCCTCATATTAATCCTCCACACACTTTAAGTAAATTTATGGTTACTTAAAGTTTTACAATTCTAAAAATTCTTTGTACACTAAACCAGATGTTCATCTTCGTTTCTAAAAAGCGTTCTTGAACCCAGCAGAGAGATAGCACCATTGATTAATAACCAAATTTTCTGTCATGTCATCTTTGAAGGATAGTTAAGGAAAACTCCCTTGTGAAATGTACTTTTGAAACATTACTGATGTCTGAATTTCTTTGATTTTCCTCACTCTCCTTTCACTGCTTCCACTCCATAAAAGCTTCTTTGCATCCTTCAGAAATTGTTTTATTTTAAAAAATTAAATAAAGTTCCTAAGTACGTCTGGCCCTTTGACTAAAATTACAATTAACAAGCTACGGGACCGAAATCCATCCCTAAGGCAGATGCACGAACCCAACACAGCAAACTGGAATAGCTACTGCTGACCTCAAAAGCACCAGAGTTTGGCCCACTGCAAACTTTACAAGAATTATTTAAGAAGTCACTAGACACCCATCCAGAAATCAAGCAAGCTTTTCAAGGTTTACTCTTGCTCTATCTTTTAGATAATATGAGAACCAACCTTAGCTATGATTAGATTGGGAATTTTTATGGCCTCGATAGTGTCACCTAATATAAAGCAAAACATGTGATGTCCAGCTATCAACAAAAGGGGTTAAAAAATATTTAGACAGTTTCTGGCTTGCAAAATAAGCCAAAATTAGTGCCTTGCAGCATTCCGCTCCACTAGGATATTATTTTAAAGGTGGCTATAAGCAGCAGCAACCCCTACAGCTGGGGACACAGGCAAGTCTTGTATTCTGTTTGGTGGAAGACCTAGGAGTGCTGGCCACTGACATGTGAATTTACATTCTGGAATCTGACACCCTCTCTTGAATCCCTCAACAGTTTACCCTCCTCTTTGTCATCTTCCCTAAATCCTGGCAGACACAAAGCATCTGTCAGGAGGTTATGCTGAAATCAGCAGGCAGGTCCCACGGAGGAGCTGCTCTGATCTACGATGGCTCCAACCACACAATGCAACTGGCACCTTCCTCGGCTTGCCTGGTGCTCGCCAGCCAAACGGGAAAATGCAGTCTGATTAGAGGCTGCTTTTTCAGCGGGTGCCAAAACAAAACTTTCGCCTTCCAGAGGGACACAGATAATTTATTAGCAATTATTTCTCTCGAAAACCCTCTTTTCCAGGAAATCGTCTTTTCTCTCTTCACTTCAGAAAGTTTACACACAGATTTCCAGGATGTCACTAAAGTGCGAGCAAACTATTTACATTCCTGCCATATGTCTATTGATACCCTGCAGCTGTCTATCTAATTTACAATTAGATGCCAAACTCCTGCTTGCGTAACCATTTGCATGCTTCCCTATTACATGTTTTTTAACACAGTTAAGTAGATGTCTTTTTTTTACTTTTTTAAATCTAGCTTTTTTTTTTTTTTACCTTAAATTTGTCCATGTCTACACATTTTTCCCAGTAAAAGAAGAAAAGGATTAAAAAATAAGCATTCAATGGTATTGGCAGGTCATAAGAGAGACAGTGCTACCTCCAGCCTTGGAGGTTTTTAAGGTAACAGCTGAACAAAATCACCACCAAGCTGGTCTCATGCAGACAATTGTCCTGCCCTGAATGGGAGACTGGACCAGTAACTCCACAGATCCCATGCCATCAGTTCTCCTGTAACTTCCAGATCCTACCATCCTGGCACAGGGAAGGAAACAGCATACCCTACTTCCTTCTGAACAAAGAGGTAAAACCCAAGCCACACACAATATGAAGACACCAAGAAAGACAGCCCTCCTCCCTAGGAGACTGTCTAGTTGTATTTTCAGAGGTCTACAGACACTGTAGGCATTAAAACTCAACTTCTGTGTGCATCCATATGCCTGCTTTTAAATTCAAGCATGTGCTGTGACTGACTTCATGAGCTGAGCAACTAAATTGCAACAGCAGCACTCCTTAGTTAGAGCCACACAATGTGCAGTACCACGCGTGAAGTACCCACCCCACAGGAACAGGGCCTGCACTTCCACTGCCTCCATGGTATTTCTTGAGTGCAGACTCGATATTTAACCTCCAAATTCCCCCCCAAAACCACCTTTTATAGCTCAAAGGTAAGATGCAGCTGAGACAATACATGAACTCCATGCACGCATCTGTGTGCAGGCTGAAAGCTGGAGCGTAGAGAAACCTCTTGGGAAACTGGGCTTGTGTATGCCTGTGTCTGCTTTTGTGTCTGTGTGCGTGTGCATGGCTGCTGGAAAGGATGAGCAAGTTCCTCAGTCATTTGGTATCCCCCAGCATCCCCTCATAATTGTCATGCAAAGGAGGATGCAACCTCTGCAAGGCCTGGGGAAAACCTCAGCATATTTGTCTCCGCAATGAAAGGCTGACAGGTATTTTTCCAGGGCTCCAGGGGGAAGCAGGGGAAAAAATTAATTTCCTAATCCAAATAAAAGACTTGGAGATTTTAATTCTTTGCTCCATACCTGGACTAGTATTAAAATTATATACACATATCAGAAAAAAGCTAATCAAGTTTTCCTTTCTGGTGAAACAGCATTCTAGAAAGAAAGTTATTTTAGGTTAATTAAAGTAAGTTACATTTGATGAAAAGAAAAAGTCTCATTTTCCTCTTTTCCTATTAAAACAGAGTAAGAGTTACAACTCTAAATGCAAGACATTGAACACAAAAAAATATTATCAATTCTGCAACTATCAAGAACACATTCTGACATCTTCCAAATTATTTTTGTCTTACTTCCGCTCAAAAGAAAACCCCATTAAAATTAATGAGCTTTAACAAGCAATTTTTTTTTGAAGAAACAGCTTTTTCCAAGAGAAAATTGTTTCAATGGATTTTTTTTTTTTCTGTTTTGATCACTAACTAATTATTTGAAGACACTGGAGTTCTCTGATCCTGAACATATGACATGGATTATAGTGAAACCAGCTGGAGATTAAATTTCTAACTCACATATGGAGCTCATGACCCTCTTTATGAATCATCACACCGTTTGTTTAATATTTAATGCAACTCTTAGTTACTCTGAAGAAAACGTTGAACAACAGGGGCCCATAAAATTAAAATCACACAGCAAAATCACAGCTACTTGCAAACCCTCTCTCTTCTTTGGGACTTCATCACAAATCTGTCTGATCTAGGTTCATTAAGTTTATTTTTTCACTCCCAAGATGGTAAGATATGATGGAACACTAAAATTTCATATAAACATCTTTGATTACAGCTTTCAAGCCTCAAGACATCCAGCCTTGCCTTTCATGCAAACCTAGGCATGGTAATATCTCGAGATTAAAAAGAAATATTTCTGAGCATGCTAATCTATTGAAATCTTAGGAAGAGCGGGAAATTAAAACTGTGCAGTTCTAGCTGTAATTTTACTATCTTAAATGCGCAGACCATGCACACTGGAAAAGCAACTGTCTCCGTCGTGATCTCTCTTTCCTTGGCTCCTTAACTCACCCACTTGAACAAAAAATTCAGAAAACCATCAGCAGGATCTCAGTGAATGCAAACCTGCCATCAGGAACATTTTATCTACCTACTTTGGCAAAGCTAAAAGAAATACACTTTTTCTAAATACTTTTGCACAGCTTCCAAAAATTGCCATGGTGATAATTGTTATTAAACGAGCGGTGTGAGAAGTTTAAAGCTTCACCGCCACCTGCTCATCTGAGCAAGGTCAGCAAAGCCAAGCCAAAACCCAGCTCCCCTCCTACCAATCTGAGTCTGTCTTTTGCTCGAAGATCTGTTTCCACTCACTGTGAAGACACCTCTTGCCTTCAGCTTTCAGACCAAAGCACAGATTCACATCCAATCCCTGACAGACATCTACCGAGCAAAATCTCTTTCCAGTCATGCTATTTTCTGGCATCAAGCATCCCTCTGCCTTCCCTTTCTGTTCCATCAGTGCTCCCACTCCGACTCACCCTCATCACACCAAAAAATTGCACACCTTCTCGTTCCTAGATGCCTATTTCAACCTGGAATGGATTGATACAGGATTTGTCAAGTCATATAAGGCTCATGTGGTTCTCTGCTAATAATTTGGCATCAGTAGGCATGATCTTTCAAAAGCTCCTTTTAATATAATGACTGGTTGAGTGGATTCGGTGTCTGGAGCTGTGTTTTCACTCAAAAGCGGTGCTCCAGGCAAGTCTCAAAGCACAGGCAGCGTTGATTGCCTCGTGCCAGAGCGTGTTAGGTGTGCAGCTGTGAGATGCTGGCGATTGTGCCAGCTTTAAATGCTGCTGCTGCTGCTCCATAGCTGCTGCTGCCCTGCCTGTGCAGAGCCGGAGGCAGGGGAGGTGGGTGAGCACTCCTCATCCTCTCCAGGGCAGGTTACTGCAGCCCATGCCAAAGGCTGTTGATGCTGCCCTTAAGAGAAGATGGAAGGCTTTCCCACAGTCATCTCTGCAGCTCTGCTGAGCTTTTTCACTCCTGCCCAAGCCAACATCCACATGGGCAAAATGGCTTTTCGTATGCAAAGAGCCGCCAGCGTAGAGCAGAGCCCTGTGCACCTCCAAATTTGCATGTGCTGCAAGTGGTTTATTCATTTTCCAAGTGAAAGGCATGCAGCTGCAGCCCTGACTTCTGCACAGCCTCTCTGCCTCAGCACTGAGCATCCACAGAGCGTTTGCCTGGCTGCTCAGCTACTGTCCCTGCAAGCTTGGACCCACCTGCAGGGGTAGATGTGGAAACGGAAATCCCAGGCTGGATTTTCCCATCTACCCAAGCAGGGCAGCAGCAACGTTCTTCCACTGAAAACACCAAGCACCCACTCGATGGAAAAAGCAGGTACCTGAAAGTGATTTTTGTGCACCTGTTGTGCTGTGCTCCGCTGAATTACGTATGTAAGCACAGACCTCCCAAGCCCAGCAACACTGTCCTTGCCATCTCTTGTGGCTCTGCAGTTTGCATAACTATTCCAGCAGCACCTTCTCGTACGCTCCCCAGCAGAATTAATTAATGTTTGCACAGTACTTTGAAGATGAAAGTACTAAGCGACTGCTAAATATCAGACCAGATTCTCAGCTGGTTTAAAAAAATAGCATTTGCAGTGCAGCATCTGGGCCGACAACCACCCTGCCTCATTAGAGAGACTCTGTAGCAAATGTGGAGGAAAAAAAGAATTGAAAAAAAGAGAAAAAGAATGTAGAAAAGGAAGAATATATGCAGAAAAGCAGCACTGAAGTAATAACCTTCATGCCTTTTGCAGAGTTCCTCTTTCTGCAGGAGAAGAGTACAAATCTGCAGAGCCATGACACCGTTCTCCTTCAAACCTCCTTAAAACTCACCTCTGCTGAGATGCCTACAAATCATTCAGCACTGATTAGCCAGCTGATGTACTGTGACTTCTGCACATTACACTTACCATAACCATCCTGCTCTTAATGTTGGCCCACCCCATCTGTTTACTCAACCTCCTGCTTCTTTCCTATCCCCTGCCTTGAGCATTTGCAGCTTTTTCTTCCTTTTATTTGGTGTCAGGCCTAGCTCAGGGATCCGCTGACACTGACAAAATGTCTTTCCAGGCTTTTGCAGGCTCCATGTAATAAGGACACGCAAAAGTCAGTCTCAAAGGGTTAGCCTCAATAGGTTTAGACCCACTTACTCAGTGTGTTCCTGTATAAAATGGTCAATCATGGAAAGCAACCCATGAGGTTTAAGTCACGCACATGTTATACATAAAGCAGCTGTGTGCTTTTACAAAAGGCACTGTGCTGCTGCAGTTCGAAAGCTAAACTTACTGCTTATGCTGTATTATTTTTTTTTTAACAGCAGAAATTGCTCTTGAAATTGTAGATATGTGGTGCAAGAAAAAAGAGAAAGAGAGGGGAGGAGGCACCTGCAGACTGCACTCATCTGATGTTGGGACACCACGGCTGATGGGAGAAGCCCCTCCATCAGCTGGACACGTGCAGGATGAAGCACCAGCAACGAGTAATATCTGAGGATGAGGTTTCAGAGTGAGTCATCTCACTGATCGCAGAGGGACCGGTACTGCGTGACTTGGATCTGGTCAAATCTCCTATCACAGCCACGTGGTCCAGGAGCCAAACTCAGGCTCACTTCAAAAAACACAACTCCACTTACTTCAGTGGGAAGTCATGCATGCAAAGGGTGTAGATACTCCTTCCGTGGCCTCAGCAGACCTTGTATTTTTGACTCATTCACTAAATCAGTCACATGCACAATTCAGAGATACAAGAGGAGAGCCCTCAAGCCTCTTCCCACATGCAACAGCAAGACTCTGCTCACTCAAATGCCTAAAATAGCACAGGGCTTTTAGGTATTTAAATTAAATTATTACACCAAAAAGCTTCCATATAAGCTTCCATGCTGTGAGATTCCAGCGAGTGCTGCAAATCCCAAGGACACCACCTTTGTACGAATGTGAGGTTTTTTTTAAAAAAAGGTAAAACCAAAGAGGAAAAAAAACTGGGCCCAGCAGCCTCAAGTTTTTCATCCGTATTCCCTTGGTGCAGCAGTACTGATCAAAACATGAGAGGAGAGGACGCCCCTACGCACCCAACAACAGGGAGGCTGCCCATAAGGATACTTTGCCAATAGCAGAGAGTCACAGATGCGACCAAGTGGGTTAACTTCCAAGCCTTGTGCCTTGGGCAAAGCTGGATATTATTCCATCCGGCTGCAGATCTTTCTTACCCCAGTCTGCTTCATGCTTCTGCTGTCCACATGAAGCCTCTCTCCACTGAGAAACATTCCTTCTGCCTCTTCAGCATGACTTAGGCTGAGGCTCTGCACTCATAGCCCTAATCTCTAGAGAGCTGGGATGAGATTTTCAAAAGCACTTAGTGTTGACCTACCTCTGCTCCAAATCAGTCTGATCATATTAGGTTAACTATATTTAAGTTTGGCCCATGTATATTTTGTCATAATAAACTTACCCCAAAGAAATGCTGCTGCTTTAAAACAAGATTATGAGACCTGCAACTATATTTATGCATCTCAATAAGGAATCTGATTTTCCAGTTTCAGGTCTGTGGAATTATTTTGGAGCACACTGAATATTTAGTACTGGCAGAACAGAGGTCAATGCAATTATGTCCCCTCTAAATTGAGTGCTAAAGAAGCGCTGCACTGGAGACCTTAAGGCTCAAAACTCCAAAACTAATGCTTAAAATTAATAAAGATCTCAACCCAGCCAGAATGCACTTTTTTTTTCAGCATACATGAGTGGCTCTGCACAATGAAGACCTAAATACCAATATACGACTTTATCTTTCACCTCCTCCTTTTTTTTTTTTTTTTTCTTCCTTTCTTTCCCCCGAAGAATTGCCAGGCAGTGAGTGTTTCTAAATGGTACAAGAAGTGACTGTCAGCTGTCACCAGCTTTTCTCCAACACACAAACACTGGAGAGCCACTTCTCAACTTAGTCCATATGGCAACTTCAGAAAGACCAGAGTAATAGCTGAGGAGTTTTGGCCACGAAGCTCATACAGTGTAGGACTAAATGTACTCTTACAGATGAGCTGGGTTTTTTTTTAAAGATTAGTATGTTGAACCTTCTTCTGCTGCATTTTCTCTTTTGATATATATATTTTTTAACCGAATCCATAATTGGTCTATCTAAATGATTGACAGCAAAGGTGAAGGAACAGTCTGTTAGTCTTGACTGCTGGAGTAATGAATAGAGAAGCTGACATGTTAAATTTCTTCACCTCCAACTGGAATTATAAATTATAGACTTCTTTTACATTATCATAATACCAAGTTCATCTTAAAAATAGAATGATTCCTTGGGGGTGTATTTATAGTGGGAAAAATACATATCTAATGCTGTACTTAGCATATCTTCATATTTTAATAAAATTGGATTGATTGTTCCAATTTTGTTCTTATTTTTGGAAATTAAAAAGCGGAATCAGATCATCTCGCATTTTTCCACAAGGTCCATCGTTTTGCTCCTGCAGGACATTCTAAAATTTTCAAAAGCTCTCTGTAATTTAACATATCCTCCTGCTCTCCCTACGGCTACTTGGCACATTGCATCTTCCCAGTTTGGCCAAGGGCCACTTTATCTGAGTCTGTACAAACTTTGCAGGGAGTGGAACTGAGATCTGAAGAAGTCTGTGGAAATAAAGTTTCTACCCCATAAAACCCCCTTAATTCAGCCTTCATCCCTAAGCAAACAACTTCTCTGAAACAAATCGTTGTGTCCAAATGAATCAGTTTGTGTGAAAGCAAACACAGCCCATCAATAAAAGCAAAGCAATAAACCACAGGGAAATGTCTCCAAGCCAGATACAGAGCATTTAGACTCCCCAGTGTACTTTGCATGAGAGGGAGGGGAGAGAGCTCTTTAAACTTTTGTCTAAATTAGACTCAAGTTCAAATCATGCTGGTACAAAATCTCAATGCCCAGCTCCTAATGTTTTAACTGTCTGTGGAACACAGAGAAGACAAAGACGATCTGCATCATGGATGCCAAGAGGAGGGGGTTTCTGGGGAGGGGGTGGATGCCGTCACCCAGGCCCCAAGTCCTGTCCTCCACCCCGAGGCAGGCCCAGCCAATAAAACTCCTGATCTGCCCCAGATTCTTGACAGCATCTGCAGTAGTGCTAAAGTCACATCAGAGCAGGGGCAAAAGGAGACACCTTGGCCACAGTTCTTTCTGTTCACCTGAGTTTTCTATTCCTTTAATGCATACAGCCCTGTCGGCAATGCTGCTTCCTACTGACTATCCCATTGGAAAAAAAATCAGCCTCAAGTCAACTGCACGGTGAATTCCCCTTCAGCTCTCTTAAGTGCTGCCTGCCTTCAATGACATTGGTGTGCCTCGAACTCATAAAATATTTTCAATTTCCAGAACAGTTTTGACATGGGGAGAGAGGAAGGGACAGCAAACAATACGCTTCAAATAAAATTTGGCACTGTTCAAGATTTCTTCTGCCTCAGAAAAAAAATCCTCTAAGACACAAATAAATGTATCTTATTAAGTTAGCAGAATATCTTCTCCTAATAGTGCAATTAGCTTTCATAGGAGATAGGCCCATGTACTGTCTTGAGAATAGACTCTCAGGCATATATAAGCATGTAATATCAGGCACACTTCTCTCAAATTAAGGGAAGCATTTGTCATTTCCAGTGCTGACACCGAAAAAGCAGTGTTTTAAATGCTGTATTAGCATAGACTCCCAAGGGATCTCCTGAGCAGTGCCTCTCAAGGAGCAAGCCCCTGCATCGACTCCTGCAATTCCCTTTTTGCTGCCTGAAGGGGAAGCGCTGCCGGGGAGCATCATTTACACAGGAGGAGGCAGCAAGACCCACAACACTGCAATGAGCTCGCTAACAAGTCACAGCTAAGACATCTGAAAGACTTTGGGACTTTACCTCTTGCAACCACGTAAGGAGCCTCTGCAGCAGCCCCATCCCCTCCTGAACTCCCACAGGGGTCCAGAGCTCACCCCCTTGCTCTGCTGCTGTTCTCAGTACAACATACACAGACGTACCTGTGCATCACCTACCACTCTGCAAATTAGGCAAAAGCAACTTTGTTTTACTTCAATTACTGCAGGCTTGGTAAATTGCAGCCCTTATCCATCAATAGGATGGCCTTCATTAGTCTGTTCCCCATCATTTAACATGACTGTAAGCCATCGCCAAACAGATTACACTGACTATTTTATTAATACCCCGTATTCAGCAAATGGGGAAGAAAATGTATTATTCTGGTAACTGTTTCATGTTTGCCACCAGATACATGGGGGAAAAGTGTCCAGGAAATGCTTACTTGCCCAGTATCACCCATGGGTAAGTGCAGACGCTATTCAGCTGCAAGAAAGCCACAAGAGAAAACTGCAAGGAAAGCAAAGCCTCCATATGGACTTTAAATAAAAAAAAAGCTAACAGATACTGCCACACCATATCCAAGCATGCAGTGCAATGTTTTACTGCACGCTTACAGTTACTATGCTGCTGTTCTGCTGCTATCAGCACAGGCTCAAAATGCCTGATCCCTCCCACTCCACAAACCCTACACAGTGGCAAAATCTACTCTAATATCTGGATGGCAGCAGTTATGTTTCCCATTGGCCATTTCTGTAACCCAAAGAGAAGCAGCATTTCTAGAGCACAATTTGCATTGTGGATGGGTGAAATCACCTTCTGAAGGTGTCCATGTTTGTCAACCAACCAGGACAAGGCTCTTCATGCCATTATCCTGGCAGAGATGCATCCTCACCCAGCAGGAATTCCCTCCAGTGATTCCCCTGGGCTAGGCTCCAGGTGGGGGACAGGAGGACAGCAGTAACAGCACTCACTGCTGCACAATTTCCAGCTTCTCTCCAGCCTACACTGTTTAATATCTGGAACACCTAATAATTATTATTAATTGCACTTAACTGCAAACTCTAAAATAAATGTGAGGAATACACAAATAAACTCTGGCACACCTGCAGCTTAGCCCCTGCTCTTCACTTGAGCTCAGCTTTACCACGCAAAGTTGGAAACATCTGTTATAGACGTACTACAACCAAGCTTTGCAAAATCCGTCAACCTGCAAGCCTTGGCAACAAAACCAGCCCAAGAGATGTAAGCGGCAATCTGAGAAGATACTCCCCAGGAATTAGATTTTGTAAACAAACATTTCAGATAATTGCATTCTTGTTCTCAGTGCAATGAAGGCCCCATTTAGCCAAAGCATTTGTCTACAGAGTTTAGTTTCTTCCATCTAATGAACGTTGATCCTGTCTTAGCCTCGGCTGGTATATCATCAGGATCAACATGAAATGCTAATGGAGAAAGATGCTTAATATCATTTCAAGTGTTTAAGTTACAACTGCAGCTATTAAGGCAAATCCATTTTACCTGTTCCTCCTCAGGCTCCCTAGCGAGACAGATTTAAAAGTTTCCATGGGGAGAAGTGATTCATAATGGCTACACAGATGAGAGAAAAAGCCTTTCACCATTAATTACAGGCAGCGTTTTCCAAACCCAAGCTGGTCATTTCGCCGGCACAACACATAATTAGCAAGGCTCATTTTATTTCGTTGCCTTCACAAATTAGTTCACTTTTTAAAAAGCAAGGTGGCTGCCTCCAGCAGCAGGGATAACCATGCCGACCAGACCGAAAAATAAGACTTTGTCATCCGCTTGTAGTCCATGGCAGAAAAATCCAACAGGTCCCCCAGTTTTCACTCCCCTTGCTGGTTCAATGTAGGAATCAGTGTTGCTCCCTGTGGTATCCCGAACACGAGACTTTGAGGAGCACCCGTGTGAGACAATCACCGTCAGTCCTGTGAATGTCGTTCTTGGCAGTAAGAGAAGCTTCCTCTGTGTCAAACTTTCCATCTGCTCAAAGTGCAGGACCTGCAATAGCCAGAGCAGTGAGGAGGAGAAGGATGCTTCCTGCTCCTCAACCCTGTACAGCAACTGCACTGGGTCCAGCCCCAGTGGCATCCAAGGCATCTTCACAGAGTGTGCTCTGGAGACATCACAGAAATGGAAGGAGGGGATGATGCATTGTAAGGGATGCTGGACTTCACTCGCCCAGAGAGAACACTCTCAGACACCACCCGCATTTTAAAGCAGGACTGTTTCTTTCTTTGCATGGCTCGGGCCGCCCCTCAACCTCTTTGAGGAGCAACTTCTCCAGGGCAGAGGCTTCTGGGGGATGAACCTGCCAAGATCCCAGTTCTGAACAAGGCACCCAAAATAGTGGTTGGAGCCCCCGGCGCCCGCTAGACAGAGCATGCTGCTGGAAGCTGTTGCTGGAAATACTAAAGTTATCCTCATGCAGATTTTAAAAGGCCACTATTTATGCATGTAAATTCTGAAGGGCATTAGCAGCATCACTGACACACGCTGACAGCCAGCCCAGCTTTGGGAAGGGAATAAGTAGCAGCGACTGCCTGAATAATTGATGTGCTTTTACTCTGCCCCATGGCCCAGTTATTACATTGCTCACTCTCTTCAACTGCCTGTGGTTTCTAAATTAATTAGAAATCTTAATGTCATGGCCAGCCAGTAAAAAAAAAAAAAAAAGACACCGAGAACAAAAGAAGAGAGCACTTCTCATGCCCTTGAGCCTTGGGATTTCTTCCTTCGGTCTGGCCACGCAGGAAATAAAAGCAGAGTCTCAATTTCTGCAGCTTTGGACCCAGCAGCACAGCGTGAAATCCACTCCATCCGCAAAAAGCTTCCATTGCACGGGGGTGAACATCGCCATCAAGGTCACTGCCTCCCTAAGATGGGGCAAAGCCTTTCCTAGGGGCTGGCTCATGCGCACAGCAGCCACTGTGCCTTCACTGCCATGAAATACATCTGACACGTCCCCAGCCCGGCCACTGCAACCCAGTGCCACGCAGCACCAAATAAAAGGACACAGCTGCAGTCTGGAGGAATAAAAGAGCTCATGGTTGCTCTGCTCACACAGCTGACAGAGCTAAATGACTCTGTGGGATCCCGTTCATGCGATGAAAAAAAATTGCATGTGACTACCTGACCTCACAGAACAGGAGATCAAATATAACAACACGAGTGGCCATTTTTTTTCTGCACATATACCCTTACCTACTTACAATATTGCTTATGTGAAACTTTAAAACAACACCTAAAGCTTTTAAGAAACCCAGTGGGAATAATTCCCATGTTTGAGCCACATCGCAGAAGTGTGGGTAGTTGTGTTTCAAGGCCTCAGAAAGCACATAGGCATGATGAATGTGGGCATGTTTTTAATCTCTTACTTGCAAAATGAAATACTGCTTTTTTTCAAAATCTCTTTACAACTGTACCAAAAGCATAAATAAACATAAATGACTGAACTTGTAGAGATAATTTTAAATTGCACAGATAACTTAGACTAATATTTCACCTTCTTATAAAAGAGCAGTGAAATACCAGTGAAACTTAACAGCATGGCACAGTCTTCCTCTTTGCCAACACATCATGTCATACTGTGATCTGCACCACCTTTCCATTACTCATTCCCCTTGGAAATCTCATTATTTTAAAAGAAATCCGATTTTTCAAGCCTTCTTTTTGACATGGATAAACAGACTTCTACTCAGAGCACTGAACTTTCTGACTCCCAGTAAAGTTATCCTACATCTCCCCTACATGTCAAGTGCCCGAACATGACAGTCCCGCAGCAGAGAAATGAGCTGGGGATGGTGACAGAAAGAATTACAGAGTTTTAAATGACACCATAAATCCAAACGGAAGTATCCAACAAAATGAATTCCGTTTGCTAGGATGTGGAAGGTAGTTCAAAACACTGTGACCCCAGATACAGGAGAATGTGGTTCTCCAAAAGTTTAATGCATTTTGATCAAGCATTTATTTGCTCCAAGAGCTTCTTCTTCTGTCTGCTTTTTTTCCTCTCCTGCCACAATTTTGCACTAAATTGACACATGCAGAGACCACCACAAGAAAAATACACAAGGCTCCACACAAGTTGCAAATTTAGGCCCTTGAAGTGTTTTTCAACATGCTTCTTGAGATGACACTTCCATTTGTAGAGTGGAAAGATGGACTTTCAGAAAATTATAATGCTGATACACGGAGAAAGCAGAATTGTCCCACCCTATGATTTGTCTGTGTTTGTCATCTTGGCTTCATACTGCCTCTAAACTGCACGTGCTAATTATCAGCAGTATGGCACTGCAGATGTAGTGAACACAAGATGTCACTCACAGGCATTTTTCAAACCCAAGCAATGAAATGAAGTGTCTTGTAAAAACATGTCACGTGTTCATACAGAAAGTTTCCTGACCCCAGCTGCATCTGCTGTCTCTCTCTCTCTTCACATCCATGCTTTTAAGTCTCACTAGGCTTGCTTTACTATACTCAAATTTACAGACCTTCACATGATATATTCATTTTGTTCTTCACACTGGTATCTACGGACAGCTCTTCTTACTTTGAAGTCATTACAATCATTACTACAAAAACTTACTGAAAGGCTCAGCTCATGTAGATCCCTCTAGCTTAATCATAGTAAATGAAGCCCTACAGGGACTTTAAGGCAGAGGTGAGTTCCTGGTCCCTCTTCTGGCCCACCATACAGCTAAAAGGATGTGCCAGCTGAAGCAGGACCACCACTCTTCAACGTGGCCATGCCTGCCTTGTCCAGCTTTTATGCCACTTGCCTCCAGGGTGGAAAGAGTGCAAAACCACTGGAGGCCCTGCAGGGGTGCTCACCTCTCAGCCTTGGAAAGAAGGCAGAAGAAAATACAGGAGGATGGCAGCAGTATGGAGCAGCACAGCTCTGCTCACTGCTTTTTGGAGCCTACTCTTTCAAGCTGCAGCCCTTGGCAAAATGTCTCATGAAAGTTTGATGAACAGCATTTTGTTTAACACCAGCAACTGAGCCACAGCCCTGCCGAGCCGCGTTGCCCCAACAAAATGTCACGACCCAGGAGGATCAAGAAACTCGATTGCAAGAGGCAGGCTTGCAGGCAGCAGAGCAGCTCACAACCTCTGGAGCAAGGGTGCACCACCCCACGCGTAACTCGGTCACGGAAACACGAGGAGGCTGCTGTAACACTGACGAACACCGAGCCTCCTCCGACACTTGCCCAGCAGGCTGCAAGGCTGCACCAGGCAGTCTTGCAAACACAGCGAAGTCTGCGGCCCTTTTTCCACTGCCACATATAAGCCTTGATTTTTTTTCCCCTCTTTTCGCTTCTACATGCGCCGAAAAAATTCACGGTATGCTCTTCCCTACCATTTGCTTCAGCATTTTCATGCTCTGCTGCTTTTGTTCCCCTGTTCCCTTTACATAAAGGAATATTCTCAAGAAACAACTGTGCCTGCATAACCGAAAATACACAAAACCCATATGCAGAGACAGTGTTGGAGGCTCATGCAACGTGATCAGGTCTAAATATTTTAGCACAGCAAACAAATGAGGCTAGACTGTATGGTCCAGTAATTACCTTTTCTTGTTCTTCAGGTGCTAGAAATCCACACGCTATTTTTTGCAGAGTGCTGTATTCAACATTTCTGGAAACAAAGAGAAAAAGAAAACAATTTTAAAACATTTATATTTGCCTCTGAGGACTTATTAGGCACTCATGAACTTTCTGCTATGCATTTACCAGAAGACAGAGCAACGAACAACTGATTTTGGTCAACAGATCTGATTTTGAAAAGCCTGTAAGAACTTTTAATGTCTATGAAGTAGATCTCTGCATGGGAAGGTAACACATAACTAACAACAGTCAGAGGGAAAATCAGTGGACAATATCACTGCCAATAATTTAGAAAAAAACTTAAGAGATTCAAGCAGATATCAAACACATGTGCAGGTACATGAGTATCTCTTCACCACAATAGACTCCAACGTCATCTGGATAAACTAGTGTTAAACCAGACAATTTATCAGAGGTTTTCAGAGGTTGCAGCACCAGAATAAAAAACATTACTCTTGAAAAGATGTTAAAATAAATTATGTCTGCAAGGATAGTAATTCCTTTTCCTCAGCAGTTACAACTTAGAATTTCTCTGTCCCTTTACATCTTCAGTATTTTCCTCTAATTACAGTGTTAGATGCTAAATATAACATTAATTGACAAAACAATGAAATGGATGGATCCAGGTCAGCCTCCTGGAAGTGTTGGTTTTATTGGGATTAATTATACATGAGAAATTGCTCCTCACAGTTGGGATTGCTACAGATGAAACTTCAGTGAGAACCAGTCTTGTCAGAGTCAAGCTGGATGGCACAGGACCCCAGGACCTCATCCCATCCCAGTGAAACAATTAGAAAATATAATTAAAAACCCATGCAAGGGAAACAGCAATGAGTCCTCCTGCCTGAATTTTGCTTCCAACATTAACTACAAACCCCGTTCACTTTCTGCAACCTGTAGGGGAGAACGCAAGTCATGTCATTTGAAAGAAGTGTATTGAAATGAAAAAACTTTAAAGGCTGATTAAAATAGGATCCAGTGTTAAACTGGGGCCAGTTGTTCCAGTTGCAGCAGTGGGTCCCCAAGCCTTTCCCAACCAGGGCTGTAGCACAGCTTTTACCCTGCTCCCATGATTCCACACCCTGGACCTCCTACACCTTCAAAAAGCTTCAGACCAAAAAAAATGGTCCTGGGGTTCCAGTTTCACATCTTAGCTAATCCAGAACTTTAATTTTCAATGGCAAAAAAAGAAAGTCGTACCCCAGCTCTCAAGCACTCCTCGGCAGGTCCTCCCCTGAAAGCATGAGAAGAACGAGGCCGAGGCATTGGTCCCTAACGCATAATTCATCTTATTTATGTACTGAAGAGGCAATTGCTTGCATTCAGTAACCTTGGAAGTCAGACAAGTAAATTAAAACTTAAAACAAGGCCTGAGAGTCCAGCATGCATGCTGCTTTTTGAGTGATTTCTCTATAATAGGCAAGTATGGATGCTCTGCAAGAAAAAGAGACCTATTCCAGCTTGCCTGTCAGCAAAATTGCCTCTGTAAGCAATAAATAGGCTTTGGATCATCTAAGAAATTTACAGGCAAACTCAGGGTAAGGCCAGTTATTATTCCTCACTGTACAAATGAAAAAGTCTCTAGATGCAGGGACTATACCCGTTTTCAGCCTTGGATTTTGACCAAATATATACAGTTTCAGTAGGAAAAACCACTTTTACAAGTGCAGAGCAGACAAGGCAACACCTCATAAGGGCATCCATATACTTTACTTCTAGGAAAAATGCCATTTGTTTAGACTACTCTGCTTGAGCTTTATGGCAAAACCTTTACCTGGTTCCAAGAAGCTTTTGGAGAATAATTCTCATTTGATGGGAGCAGTACAGAGCAGAGAAATTGTAGTCTGCCTAGTTTGAAGAAGTTAATGTTTGTTACCCCACTGCCTTGCAACAGCTTTTAAAATAAAATTAAAACAAGATCTTTGTTTCATTTATGATACCCCACATTTTACTTCTGCTTGGAGCATAAAGGACTAGAGATAGCACAACATACTGTGGTTTATGGCTCTTCTGTGTCGTTTTAGGATTCAGCACATGCCCTTCTCCCAGCTCACCTTTATTTTATCATAATGTGAGTGTACTGACTGGTAAATTTTTCTTGCCTTCCCTTCCCAAATGCCAAATGTGTAACCTTGAGTTGGCCTCTGCCATATGCTATTTCTATGCAGATTTCAAAATGCAGATTGGGGAATTCTTGTTCTTATTAAAATAAGAAGGGAACTACACAGGGATTCCTGCAAGAGCAAAGATCTTGCAAAATACTTGTTAGAGGGTCGACGCTCACTGGCAGTGGTGCGCTGCAGGAACTACAGGGATTTGGCATTAGCCCTAAAAGAGAGAATAAACACACTAAAGAAAGAGGCATTCCTTTACCTCTGACTCCTACTAATACTCAGAGCAGTGCAGCTCCTGCCCTTTATGCAAGGGAACCTTGTTTTGATCCTCTTTTTCACTGCTCTCCACGCCACCTGACTAACCTGCTCACCCTCAAACCCACAGTGCTTCTCAGAAAGCATTTGCTGCTTCTCCCCCAGTTCTCCCCTGGTCACACTCTGCCTGGACAATTTGGAAAGCGGCTTCACTCAGGATGCTAAAGAGAGGGGAAATCACCTCTCTCCCTTGCTTCATCCCTTATTACCCTGGAGCTCTATCTGCCAAGTTTACTGCTAAATGAATAACGGAGATACTTCAGCATAGCCCACTGTTACTAACGTGGCTGCTGGTGTTCATGTGGCTAAATACTTCTAAATCCTCTGCTACGCAAGTAATGCATCCACCCAGAGTGGACAAGGGCACATTGCTCTGCATCACTAGATGCCACAAGAAGGGTAATTAATCTGCAAACTGGCATGCTGCTGCACCTCCATCCCAAACCAGAAACTGCTAATAAGGAGAGCAATGATAAACGCAAATTTTTGTTTGGCAACAGCAAAGGCTAGGAGGAGAATCCATCAAGATGGGATGGCTCACCCTCAAGCAGCTGCCTTCACTGCAAAAAGCCAAGCAGTCCAATCTCTGTGGCAAATGCTCACAACAGAGGGACCCACAAAAAAGCACATGAAGTTTTAGGCAACCAGCGGGAGGCTTCTGAAAAAGCCTTGTTTGCTAAAACGTACCAAGCACCTCCCTTCTGGCTCTGCAGAAGCAGAGGAGGGAGCACCCGGCATCGTGCTTTTGGGGATGAATACCCACACGGAGCAGCACTGCCTTGCTCCCGGGCATCAGCATCTCTGCATCAGCCCAACAAAACCAAATCAGCAACTTTCACCCACGGTGACTTAATTAACAGGCACCCTACAGATTTCTCCAAATCCTCCACACTGCCATCCTCCATTACCAAGCTCTTTTGATGAAAGTGATTAAAGCTAACAATTATAATTTCTTTTAGAGAAGCCCCTAGAGGCTTTGGCGAGGCTCAGACTTCATTGTTCACAGAACACAATGCAAAGAAATCGCTCTCCTGAAGAGCTCATCCTCCAAGAAGACAAGGCAATCAAGGAATAGCAGAAAGAAAGGCATGGAGACAAAAAATTGTTGCTCAAGGTCAAAAAGCAGGCCCCTGACAGAGCTAGAACAAAATCCGCCTCCTCTGGAGTACTCATGAGGCCATGCTGACTCTCCAATACTAAGCTGATCAACTAATACTCTTTATTTATCAAGTGTCAAGAGCAGGTGAAACAGGTCAGTGTTACTTGCTGTTCTGGTTTTGATCATGTCTTTTTGTGGTGGCTCTCCAAGCAAAGCTAACCACGACAGTGAAAGGGTTACCTCCGCTTCGTGTTCCGAAGAAATGCTTCCCATAGTTTTTCATGCAGATTACTGACAAATCAATCCCCCTCAAATTTTTTATTCTTCCATCAATGCTCTCAACAAAGAGTGATTGCTCAAGCACCCTTCTCAACCTTGCACTTCCAATTTTTTAAAGAATGGTCAATCTCAATATGCATAATTATAATTGCAAATGGATCATTTCATCTTGCACTCTTCTGTTTTAATGGGATTATGTACCATCAAATCTCTACAGTAACATTTAAAGTAAAAATGTCCTACGTCATTCATGTGCGGTTTAGATATTTAAAACATTAATATGCAACCTGTGATATTACGAAAGGTTAGATTTCTAACTACCTGGCTCAGTTATGACACCACAAATCTGGTGCAGTCTTCACTGATTATTAGAAAAATCTCTCCAATGCAGTATAACTGTAATTTGATAGAACTTCTTGACATAGAATTCATCAGGAAGAGAGTGGTTCTGCTGTGCTTTGCACAGGGACAGGACGAAGCACAAGTGTGCAAAGCGAGTGACGCTTTTAGTCTTCGCAAACAACTTCAGTGCATAAAATATTAATAGCAATGCTAAACTAATCTCTGGCAAGAAGTGCAGGCAATTCACTACAACTCGTATTACAAATGCCTTTGGTTTACCATTTAAAAAACATTAGAGTCTACCATTATGGTTGTGTATCATAGTGCTGTACATTAACCTCTGTAATTTTCCAACATGGTATATTGCAGTAACACAAATGAGGCTATCTGGCAAAAGAAAAGCTTGAAAAGACGCAGTATTTAAAGAGAGCAGACAGGAAAGCTCCTTGCTCCTTCCTGCCAAAGACAGCAGGAGAAAGTCCAGTCCTCTTTTCCTCAAAGCAAATGGTAAAATCCCATTAATTTCCCCTGGAACCGACAGATCCGCAGCATCTGGGAAAGGATTCAGTCTAAATACATCGCAGACATAACAGATGAATGATTTGGGGGAAAGGGGTCGCCTGCTCTCATTTTAACACTTCTGTGTAACAGGAATGGAGCAGGTCATTTCTGTAAGCTTGAAAATGCTTTGTGAGCTTTCAGTAGGATTTTCCCTTCAGCGTTTTTTGCCTTCTGTCTCCATTTTCTCCTTGTTCGCACGCCTAATGGCTTTCAAATCTGTTGAGCGTACAAGATGCTTAAAGCCTACACTTGATATTTACTCTTGTAGGACCCACACGATTGAAATACTGTTCTACAATTCATAGGAAAACATTAACATTTCACTTATTTTGGAACAATTATGACTTCTCTGCTAAAGAAAACAACTGGAAGCTAAATTTTCACGTGCACATAATATGGAAGTTTTCGTAGCAAGAAATGTATTTCAGGTACTGAAAAAACAATCATAATAAAATGTTCATTGTGTTTGCAAATTATTCTAATTTCAATGACGAAATGTGTCCACTCAGAAATACGTCTAATAACTAAACCAGAAAGATTTCATTTGGTTTTGTAACTGTTTTCAAAGTTTCTTTTTTTTCTTTCTTCATGGGATAGGAGCCTTCTAAAAATATGCAAAAAACTAAGAAAGAAGAAGAAGACAGAGAACACAGCCCAACACCCAGACAGCAACACTCACCTAGGGCGTGTTGGTGTCCTGCTTCTGCTGTGCAGGATGCAGAGCACACACTCAAACCATGCTGCTTCCCCTATGAGGCCACTGGCTTACTGCTCTCCTTCCTATAGAACTACCTGGCTCCTTTCCCTCACTCTCCACTTCTAACGTATCTGAAACTCCATCCAAACCCGAATGCCTCTGTTAAATATATTGAGTTTGAGGAGAAAAAGGTCAGCTTCATTTTCTCTCAGCTGGCTCTAGCTCCCAGCTGTCGGGACCAACGGGTGCTGGGGTTAAGCGAGACTTTTTGAGCCTGCCTTTGAAGCAGAGAGCAGCCATTATTTCAAGCTGGCATCCCAGAGATTTTTTTTTTTCCAAGCAATATACTGGTTCCAAGTGGTTTTTGAAGCAAGCAACCAGGCAGCTATGTGAAACCCAGGATCTGGTATTGGAAGATCCAGAGAGCTCCCTGCAACAGCAAGGCGTTTAATGAGAGAGGCGAGGGGAGCCTGGAGCCCTGCCAAATCTAATCCTGGTTATACGTGCCACAGCTGGATTTCTTCAAGTAGGGGCTATTACACTGGCACACTGCTGACCAAAGTCTTCTGTTTCGTGTAAATTCTCCGCAAAGACCTTAGGAGATAAAACTGATTAATCCTAATTAAAATGAAAATCAAGGAAATGACACAGTCTGTTGAATCTACTTGATGAATCAAAAGCTTCCCTCATTTCTATGTTAATTGTCTTTTTACAAATGTGCAGCACTCTCATATGCACAGAATAATGTTTTCATATTTTTCTTCACTTGGAACATTGCGGGACAGATGTTACAAAGCAACCAGAGAGCCCTTCTGCATTATCAGGCCCCTGCAGAAGTGCCTAGCTGGGTGCCGACTCCTTTCTCAGACTTCTCCTGGCTTTAATAAAATAAAAAAAAAAATCCCAGTCTCCAGCAGTGCAGCAGCCCAGACACCGAAGCCAGGAAAGGACTGGCACCTGGCAGGACACAGCACCTTCCAGGATGCTGAAAGGTGTGCGAGATGCCCCATCAGCATTGAGCAGGGAATGCACCGTAAGTTAAATTTAAGCAACACAAACATGCCAAATCCCTGCTCTCCATTTGCATGAGGCTGATAACACTTCCATGAAATATCGCCGCTCGAGTCTTTATCAAAAGCCCACTTGCACATAAGACCATATCACAGAGTGGACATTTGGGAAAGCAATCAACCTGCAAAGGCATTCTTGAAGTGCAGAAATGCAGAACAGACCCTTTCAAGGACAGTTCAACTTAGGATGGGAGTGACTTAAAGAGGAATGAACTGGCACACTGCTAACACCAGCCAATTAAGAGGTGGGATGCATAGAAAGGACTCTATAGATATGCATGTAACACATTAAAGAGATCCACATTCAGTTTGTATCCGGTCAAAATCGCGTCTTGCCTAAACTCGTAGGGAGCAAAACTAACCTAAGTGGTAAAGGCACACTGGACAAAATCCAGAATCTGCTGCATTACTTGCTTAGACACCATTTATTGTGGTTACGTTTTATTATACAGTAGTAAAAAATTACAAGGCAACATCCTGTGTTATTTCCCGCTGGGATAAATGATACAGATGTACTATTAAACCTCAAAACCAGCACCAGTCTGCCAGGCTACATTCCATTTGTGTCTTTATAATGTGTCAATAGGCTGACATTTATGCCTTCTGATGGTAAAGCGAATTATATTGTAGACATTTAAATATGCCATAAAATGCTTAGCACTGCACAAACTTAGAACTCTTCCAATCTTTAGCAAAACAACACACACGAATCAAAAATCCCACCAGACACTAGCATCCAAACTCAGGACATATTGGTTTCCTTTTTTTCCATGCTAAATTGATTTTTGTATTGCTGTCAGCCACAGTTAGGAAGGCACTCGTGAAGATCTGCCACAGTTTTGCAGCCCAAGGGCATCCTAAACCATGGAAATATTCCAGAAAGGGATGGCCCTATAGGGATCTCACTGTGGGTCACAGACTATATGTGAATGAAGACATGATCTCAGCATGGTCAGTGGTGCTGAGGGTTTGAGGGACATCAAGTTCAATAACTGCGATTTAAAATGAGCTCTCTCTGCTTAGTCACCACCAGCTCCTTTGAAAAGGCCAGCCTTGCGAGAAATCAAGACGAAACACTCATAAATTGGCTATTAAATGTCCTGCTTGTGGAAAATGTCAAGATTAAAAACATGGACGCTAGCATACAATGGCCATTTCAGGCCCATCATGGTCTTGCGTTAATGCCACTCACCAAAGTTTGTTAACCAGACTGGGCAAAACCAGACTGGGGAACAAAGAAATTCATCCTTGGGGCTAGATGGTCAAAATTAAAAAGTCCATCCACAGCCTAATTACAGGGGCTCTCTGGGCTAGAAGTAGATTGGAGTACCTGGAGGTGGTGAATGGGGATGCAAAAACAGCAAAATACGATGGGTTTGTCTAAAACCAAAGAAGCCCCAAGGCTGTGGCTGAAGCTTTTTTTGCACACATCAAATTCCTTAATAATACAAAAGATAAGCAGGCAAAAGCGAAGGAGGAGTTCAGAAATATGCAGCCTAGAAAAGCATGCTGGAATGAGGGCTGCATGCTCCAGTTACTATCCCTCTAGCAACTGGCATGTGAGGATAAGGAAAAGCTGCAAACAACCAACTCCATAGTTTTCTGCAGGGATCACATCTTGAAATGATTGTAATTGGAATAAGGGGTACTGATGCTTCAGGGATTTGTTAAAAAAACACCCTTAAAAGAAAATTATCATAGAAAACACGTTTGGAGTATTTTGCCTCTGAGAACATTTAGAGCTTAATGCATTAGAAATGCAGCTGCATCAGATACTGCACTAGGATTGTCCATGATCAAGCTGCAGGCAGGAAAATGCCAGGCTGAGCCACTTCATTACAGTGCTTACCATCAAAATGAGACAGAAAGTGGCTGCTTCTCCACTCCGACAAGTTTTTAATTGCATCTAGAAATTACCTTCTACTTTAAATTTCATTCCAAAATTGTGTCTAATAGAGGCTGCTCAAGATGAGTTTGTCACACTTCTAAATAATTATTATTAATGTGACACTAACATCTCTCCCTGGAGTTTACAGCACCTAAAGTGTCTTTGAAAAAATGTCCTTATCATTAAACCTAGCACCAAATGTGACTAAAATGCAGAATTATCCCGACCTTTTAATTCCAAATGGCTTAACAGTCACAGTCCTCTCCAAAAGGAGGCCCATCACCTTTTCTGTTTTGGTGACATTGATACACATCTTTTGAAGGACAGAAGAACACCTTCCCACATCAGAGCACGATGAACACACATGCACAAGCTTCGATGATAACTCATAACCAAGACTAAAGGTTATTAACAAGCTGCACTGTCTCAAGACAACACAGTCCAATCTAAAAGTCCCAAGATGACCGGACTTTCAAGGGCATCTTCTACAAGCTCATCCTGTGAGCTTTGCATCCTGTCAGGGAAAATGCAATCCCAACACAGTGAAGATCACCAACACGGCAGCACTGACAAGGCATGGGCCTTGGAAATTCTGCACCACCAGGATCTGAAGCCACCAGAAAAGCAGAGGGTCTCTATGCAGACATCCTCAGGAAATCAACTGTCCAACAATCTGCTACATACACTCAATTAGAAACCTTCCAGCTAGTACAAAGATTTTAAAAAGGAAGGAAAAAAAGGCTCCTGCTCCTTCTAAAGCAGAAAGTAAAACTTTCCCAAAAGGAGAGGGTCCAAGGAAACTACACAGTCATGCCTTGAAAAAGTTTTCTTTTGATTTTCTACAGGGCAAACCATCCCACAAGTTTTAAAGATCTGTAAATGCAGCTAATCCGGACATTAAAGAATCTCTGTAAATTTAAAATAAATAAATGAAATGCAGCATGAAGAAATCCATGAGAGGAAAAATCTTAACCAGTGCCTCCTCACACAGTTAGTATGCAATATTAGGATTCAATCACCTTTTTCCTGGGACATGAAATATATAAAAAGACTGGCATATAAAGACATCTCTGGCTACAGTTGCTTTGGAACTGACTTCAACCATCTTTGTTTTATTACCTCAGATAGCATGATGTCATCAGAAGCCTTTTAATGTCTTTTAAGACCTTTTCCAGCTATTCTTAAATTATTGGGTGTGAATATGTGCATGTGTGTGGCATTTCTTTATTCCTGCAACCATGTGATAAACTGCAGTGCCACAAGATAAATTGCATTCAGTTTACAAATTTGACCTCCTCACTTGAACTCTGCCTGCTAATCCATTTCAGCTGGGACTATTTCTAATATGCCATACTTCCGAACAGCTTTCAAACAGCTGTAGGGGCTTTTTTCTTTTTTTTTTTTTTTTAAATGTGTGTGTTTTAAAATGGATTTCACATTAGAAGTATTTTCTTCTTTGCACCAGAAAGTGGAACAGATTACAAGCAGATCCTGGCTCCTGGCAGCTCCAGGATCGAGTGTCAGATACATCCCAAGCCAAAGGGGAACAAGAGCTGCTCTAGGTGTACAGGAAACTTTTCTGGCGTGGGGTGCTCGCACCTCTAATGATGTGCCCCCAACAATACCTGCCACACACCTGCAATCCCATTAAAATCCTCAGGAGTTATCCTCCCGCATCCCCCTGCGAGAGTTTTGAAGAAGGTTTAGACACTCGAGCCTGGCTTTCACATATGTCACCCCATGTCATGCTGGGGAAGCATCACCCAACCACACAGGGCTCCCAATTAAACCAGGTGCCGTGCCACTGCCTGCTCAACTCCAGGCAAGCAATTTGGGTAATCCTCAGTTTCCACGTAAACTTCTGGAATTCAGAACAAATGCCTCCAGTTATGCACTGTGATACAGAGGGGGTAACTAATAATCAAACCAATTCTGGGTTTCCCTTTGGAACAGATGAATGCATTTTAATTGTTGTAGATGTTAGTTTTCCAGAGGTAGCACAGAACCAGCTCTCACTAACACATTTTCTCTGTGTGTTTGAGAAGTTCACTGCTTTTCAACAGCTTAATTTATTTATTTTTTACTTTCTAAATTTCCTTGCTTGGTTCCATCCTAATTTTTTTTAAAAGGTAAACGATAAAGCTTTGTTTGCAGCTAGCCAGCATAAACAAAACATCTCTCAATTACTCACCACAATTTTTCACAGAAAGGACAAGAATAAGTTTTTTAATAACTTGCTTAAATAACCGTGACAGAAGAGTCCTACTGCTGCCAAGCTGCCACTTGCATTTGCCACACCTGACCAAACAGCAAAACTGCTGCTTTCTTGGCCTCTCCGTGAATCTCAGACAAGATGGATGCTCAGAGTAGCACTTCTCATTCAGCTGATGGGTGCATTTTACTAAGCAGAACAACCAACTGCACAGTTTAAGCGTGTGTTTAATTCTAGATGTGCTCTGAGATACCAGGACCCACCAACTCATTACATCCCTAATACAGGGTACAATAAACCTCAGCATTACTCCTGCACAAGGAAAACAAACCAGCCCCCTTGTCAGCTTCAAATAACTGAGAAGTCCTAGCAGCCCCCATAAAACTAGTGTGAACGAAAATTAAGGATGTGGTTAAGGGCCCTCGCCAGACTGGGGTCTTGCTGTATTTTTCCAAAAGAAGTTTGATGGCATCAGATATATAAACACGACTGGCTTAAGCAATTAGACCTGCATTTGCTATAAACTCTGCAATCAAATATTCATTTCATTTTGCAATGTCATCAGAAGTCTGACACGAGTAAAAGCAAATTAAAAATGCAGGAAAGTATTCCAGGTAATCATACTTTTTTTTAAGGAGCTAAATTACTTATTTAAATTACAGAGACATGCTGAATGGGATGGCTGTGAGAGAAACCTATTGCAGGAACTGGAAGAGACACTGGTTTCGAGTAAATCAAAACTTTTGTGTGATGATACTTGATAACAAAAGCACCAACCAACAGGGTGACTTTTTTTTGCCCACTCCAAGCCTACATTATAGACACTTTCTACTTCTAGAAAACTGCACTCAGTTGAAGCCAGTAGTTAAAACCTGACTATTTTCTAGGCATGTTTTGGCTGATATGTTTTCCACAAGCCACATAAATTATTAATTCTTTCTGAATTAAAAAAAAATAAATAAAGGCATTAAGAAAAAGTGCACTTTTCTCAGGTGATCCTTTAAGAAGTTCTGCACATGGAGGTCTCAATGGATACCACAGTTTTATTCACAGTTGGCTTGTGTTTAGATATATGAAAGGAATAATCAACTCTTAATATGATGAGCACTGCCCAGGACTTCCTTAACATGGAAGAGGAGATCTTACTAATGGTTTGACCCTGAAATGAAGAAGGCAGACCTCTTGTAATTAAAACAAAAAAATGCTTTCAATTTCCCTTCTTTTTGCATAAACCATTACAGAGGTCATTTGGCCAAAATGCCACAGAGAAATGTGTCTTCTCAATCTGCTCTCTGCTGAACCTCACAGAGAAACCCCACTCCTGCTGGTGTTTCTTCATTGATACGGAGAAGTATAAACAGAGACACGGTATCCAAAACATTTTACCAGAGCAAGAATATTGGTTGAAAAAACATCAAGTGAATGACAAAGGGAGACTACAATTGTTTAAATAGTATGAAGAGTTAAAAAAAAGAGCTAGTCACTTAGCAGAATATTGACAGGCAGTATGTTTTCATCCAGTATTAGATTTATCAGTAAAAACCCTGGACAGAAAAATTAAAAAACATTTGGTAGAGTTAGGATTGAATACCACTCTCTTGATTGACTGAAGTGCTGGTGAGACACTAATGACCTGAAAGGAAAGAAGGATGGACAAACCCGTGGTGGCTCCCAGATGTCAATGGCTGCTTCACACCAGATGGCTGGGGGGGACCATGACAGCTGAGGTGAGAACCACCCTGAAAGGCAGTCTGTACACAGACCTGACCAGCATCACAAGTCACGTTGAACATCCTCAAACTGCAATTTATTAGCTGGCCGGGATCTCCTCGAACACTTATCAGAGACATTCACACCTATTCCCAAATCTGGAGCAAGTGACTCCACTAAGCATCTTAGGGCGATAAAAATGATAGCAACTGGTCTAGGCTGGCATCCCAGCAAGCCCTGATGGCTGATGTACACTTACCATGCCCACTGTGAACTGCTCTAAGAGGTCCCAGTGCCCACAGAGCTAAGCAAACCCAAAGCAGTGGGTGGTCCCAGAGGATAAACGCGAGAAGCTGCTTGCAGAAGCCCATCTCAAGCCCTTGCTCAGTGCCAGCTGCACAAGGACTTCTTTGTAACACCTATCTTCACAACCTCTAGACTGTACTTCAATCATTCACATGGCACCAGCAGAGAGAGCCTAGCAAAAAATTTGGGCTTGCAGCGTTGAACAAAATGTAGTATATAAAAGAAGCTGACAGGAAGGTGCATTTTTGCTGAGCAGTATCCAATAAATAAATTATAAAGAACTGTAACTGCTAACTATTAAGAGACAGATTTATAAGATAGCTAAGGCTTTCATAGTTGAGGAAGGAATGCCCAATAAAACGGCACAGCTGTGATTTAGTGCGGTGTTTAAATTCATCGTTACATATATTTTGTATTTCCGACTGGTCTTCGCTACCGAGCCATATATTGGCTTTGCCTGATATACGTATCCTTTTTTGCATATGTAATGAGCTTATCAGCTTCCAGTAGGAAAAGCAATTTTAGAGCTATCTTCTCCCAAGGTTTGCGCTTAAATACGCCGGATGACTCATCCACTGTACTAATAGACACAGTGAATCCAGCAAGGTGAAAAATGTTAAAGGCTGAGATTCTGCACAGCACAGTAGGAGGATGAAGAGCACAAAGACATTAAACTGAGAGGGACTGTCCTACCCAGCAAGGCTTACTGAGAGCGGGGCAAAAAAACCCAACAAACTTCCTTATTTATTTTTATCATTTGCTAAGACCTTAGAGGTCCTTGAATGTCAGGCCTCGTTCATCCTTGCTGCTGCAAACACAAGTCAGGGCTTCTAGAAGATAAATCCCCCAGAAACACAGGCTGAGGTTCCCCAAATCAGTCCTAAAGCCTTCAGTCACCTGGATAAAGTGGCCGAGACTCCCAAGACAGCTTTCAACATCCACAGGAGCCACCGGGGTTTTAGCATGTCTGCAATTTGCAAAGCTGTGTTTTAAAGCCTAGGTTTGGGCAGCGTTCCCCTGAATCCTGGTCCAGCTTCTCCCATTTCCAGACTGGAAGGGACTGATGGCTCAGCTGCTCTGGATTTCTGTGTAACACCAGCCAAAGGATTTCAGCTCACTGCTCCAGCTGCAGTGAGTGCGGTCATTTCTGGTCAGTCTGTGCCCTGCTCCAGAAAGAGGGAGACTAGTGGTAGCTCCTGTTGCAAAATTTGAAGGGTCAGGGGAGAGCTACATCTAACTCTGATTGCCCTTCTCAGTGTCATCATTCACGTTTTACTGTAGCCACAAAAGCAAAGGAATCTGCAGGATTTGGCGCTGCAGTTACACCACAGAACTACATATGAAGACATCTCAGTTGAATACTGCAAGATTTCTTTCTTAATGAAATCTTTTCCCCATACTTTTCATAAATATTTAAATGAACAAGACCAGAAAACCACTACAAAAACTCTTTGTCCAGTTGCAATGTTTTGAAAATAATACCCAAACCATGTTTCTATTGGATTTAATTCATGCTGAAGCTCAAGTGAACATTTAAGCAGCATTTATCATCTTCAGAGCACTGTGCAAATGCAAGTTAATGCATGATTTGTGGTCCTGCTCAGCAGGTCTGCGGCCCTCTAATTCCTGAGTATCTCCATCCTTCAGCCTGACTTGAGTCCTGCACCCTGGCGAGCCAACAGCCACCCACCACCCGAGCACTGGAAAGCCGTGAGTGTTTCAGATCAGCAGCAGCTCTGGACATTATGCAATAAAATCCTGCTGCGGTTCATCTCTGCTTCATAGCAGCTCCTACCTTAGAGTCACATCTCAGCTAAGATTTAGTTAACACAGCTCATAAAATACTATTCCATCCATCTAAACAGCAAAGAAAAGGGAGGGGAGGGAGATAAAAAAAGGCAAATAAAAAAAGTGTTTTACAGATAGATCCTTTGGAGCATTTTAGCAGCTCCTCTTTTTTTCTCCAGATAACAGAGGACTTACATTTTTCCTCGACGATGATTACAAGTCAGCTTTCTCTTTTAATCACAACACTTTGGAGAGCAAATAATCGTAATTGTCTCGTACATTGCTGACTACACCAAGAGGAATACAGCAAGGGATATGGCCCAGAAAGGAGCTGGTACACCTCACATCATCAGGAAGGAGTAAAACAGAGGCTACATTAAAAGGAAAGGTAGAGAATTTAGTATCACTGCAACATGGGAAACACAGCTTCTGACATCTGCCAAGTATTTGTCTTTCCTATATATGTAGCTTATAAACCTATGTTGAAGTGGGTTCCCAATCCAGGGTGTTAAGATAGGAGGCTGAATCACAAAATCAACCACTTGTTACCATAGAAAAGACAACTGCATTCCCTTGAACTCTGACGAGCCAAAGGATACTCCTGCTTTTCTGAAAGCAGTCATGCTGCTGGTATTTCCCGTGGGACTTGAGCTAGGGACTGGATGGAGGGCGGGCAAGGCACAGGCCCCTGTTTCCAGTAAAAGGGCAAAATTAAAAATAACCAAAGGGTTAGAGCAACCATTTGATAGTCTTGTACTGCAATCAGAGCTGTACTGCTCTGAAGTTGTCTTTGGGATATCTGTTACACAGAATACTTCAACAGCAAGGAAGTCTGAAAGTGCTTCAAGGCTTCCAGGTCTTTGAGGGCAACCAAGAGATTTGGCATTTTTGACAGCAGGCAGGAAACCTTCTGAGTAATGCCCTGTGTTCATTAAAGTTGTCAGGGTAGGATTTCACATGCTTCCTGCAAGTATCAACCCTCAGGAAGGAGTAGCAGCACAGACAGCTTTCCAGGAACTCCAAATATCAACAGGCAGTTGTGAGGTACAAGAGACGAGGCTGCTAGGTGCGCCTGGTGCAACTCCCACAGCTACGTTCCTCCTGGCTAACACAGTGGTTTCATCTTTGCATTTTCTTGGGAACAGAAGCCGAAGGCAGGCAATTCGGCTGAACCCTCAAAAGGGAAAACAGAATTGATTTGCAGATATTACACAGCAATGCTCCTTTTTCTCCTGTTTCCTCTCCTGACCTGTACCATACCTATGCATTCTCACCTAGCAAGGTTGCTCAGGACCCTCTCAAGTCAAGAGCAGGGGTCCTCACACGAAAGCCAAGTCTAGGATGAGGATCTGCATCTATCAGCCAGCACTCTTCCTGCTATCAAAACTAAAGAAAACCCAGAAACTTTGTACACACAAGGAGCGGGGAGAAAAATGCCACCTCTCACCTCTACAAGAAATGGATTAACACTTTGCTTCACAAGGACATGTGGAGGCAGGACTAAGACTGCATTGATCATTTCCCCTGCAGAGTAACTTCCTAGGATGTTGCAATGCCTTGAAAAGAAGCAGCTGGCACAGGGCACGGAACAATGGAAGGTGAGGTGTCCGTAGCAGGTCCATACCCGCAGCAGCAGGGACTGCTGGCCCCACTCTGGCACTTTCAACACAAGGATAACTAGCTTCAGCTTATCATCTGTTTCCCTTGCTTAAGGCCAAAAATATGCTACACTGCATGGTGACCCCAAGGGGGAGGCTTTGATAGCTACATTAGCCTGGAAAGGAGACAACGCTGGGAACACGTATTTAAGAGGGAGGACCGAGCAGACTTTCTAATTCCGTCACAACGAAAAATTCTCCATAAATACCAGTAAGGCGTAAAAGAGAGAAAGCAATGGGACCCCGACATCCAGGCTTGCTTCCAGAGTCCACACAAACTTTTTACACCTTTTAGCCATTTCATTTCCCAGGGAGAAAGAACTGGCACACGCAGGCAGCAGCACTGCACTCCTCTGTGGGGAAACTGGACTCACATAACTTCTCAACTCGGCTAGGAGGCAGCAACAGAGCCCCAGCAAGCTGTGTGGAGCCAGCTTGCATCTGGAACCAAAGATGCCTTCCTTCCCCAAGAGAGTCACCATGGCAAGGTCAGCAGGCGCTGCTCAGCCAGGCTTCCCTTCCTTCCTCTGCTGTGGATGGAAGTCAGCCAAAGGCAGCTTAAGGCTTTGGAGAAATCAAGAACCCCAAGTGCCAGTTGCTTTTTTTTTTCACAGGTAAATAAGAGCAAAGTGCCCAGAGGAGATGCTTGGCCACTGAAGTGTGTGGAGTCATAGCACAGGGCTGCTCTGTTTACTCCAGCCAGGGAGTCCCTGCAGAAGGTTGGATGCTATTTTTGAATCCTGCAGGCTGACGAACGAATTCCTGAGGCAGGGAGCCTCACAAGGGACTCCACTGCAGGAAAATGAACGCAGCTGTGCAAGGAAAAAGCATATTCAGCAGAATATGGCAGGGCTGGGAGGCACTCAGAGCCCAGCAGGCAGAGCTGGCAGCACCCAGCGAGATGAGAGCAGGCGAGTGCTGGGAGGCACCGGGCACTCAGCAGCACTTCAAAGAATCGCAGCATCATGGAATATCCTGAGTAGGAAGGGACCCACAAGGATCATCAAAGTCCAACTCCTGGCCCAGCACAGGACCACTTAAGTGGAAACCTACCAATTTCTCTGCTGCAGCCCCTGGCAAAGGGAATTGATTCATGACTCTGGCTTTCCCAAACTGGATGCTCCCATAAGAACAATCCTGGCAATTTCTCATGCTGCCAGACGCCTTTTCTCCTTCCTCCTGAAAGGCCCTCTGCATTGCTCTTACTCCTCAATGCACATATTTTCAAGAGCTTTCTGTGAAGACCCGAGTTGTCTTGAGGCAGAAGGTGTTTAAAGCGTTCACGCCTTCCCAGTCACCTGCAGCATCCTTTTCTCATTTGGGTACCCCCATCCAACAGGAATAAATCTGAGAAGCTGAAGTGAGAGTTGAACTTCCAGAAAGATAAAGGAAATCCAAAATGAGAACCGAGGATTTCCACTGCAAAAGTTTAGTGCACATAAAACCACGACTGAAGTCAGGGGGAGCTTGTGCTTCAAATAAACAGAGCACGACACACACTCTGTGGGGGCAAGTCTGACCCCAAACGTGCAGCCAGTAGGCAGAGTTCTCCAACCTTGACTTCCCCATCTGCAGAGTCACCCAAGGAAATACACAGATAGATAGACAGACAGATATTCTGCAGTAGTCAGGAGAAAATAAACTCATCACTGCTTCTGGAACACAGCGATACATCTGAAACAAACAGCACAAAGGGGCCAAAATTACATTAACAACTGTCTTCAGCATTTCAGTACTTTGCAGGTAATAAAATATGAGGCCAACAGCCAAGGGAATACAAAATACTGTGAAGGGGCTCACTATATATCCGTTGTCCTTTCTTCCACCAGTGGGACAGGGTCCAGGATGTGAAGTTACACAGCAATGTGGAATTACTAAGGGACAGGGTTGAGGCGCCTGAAGCCCACTGATTTCAGCCTTCCTTTAACTTCTTGAGCACTTAGCTTTCAGGAAGTGTTTCAGAAAGGATTTACCCTCTGCTACTGAGCAGGTTAACCTTGCTGAGAGGGAGTGATTTCAGAGGAGAGGAGGCATGATTACTTACCCAATTTATTTAAATTTCCTAGTGAATATGTATCTACACACTCATATATATATATATATATATATATGCATGTATGTATATACAGAACAACTGACATGCAATGGTCTTAGGACTAGGAAACATAATGCTTTCTTAAAAGGATGCATTGTTGACTTGACAGGTACCATTCTACAAAATTAAATCAGAAAATATTTTAGATATTCTACTGCCAAGTCTGCAATTTGACAGTGAGATCTTCATACCCCTGACAAAATGATTTGGTTTGGGGGTTTTTCGTTGCTTGCAGGGGGAAAACACAAAGCCACAAACAGCAAATCTTTGAAGGACAGAGGGGAAACACAAAGTGAGCAATGTAAAAACAGATACCAACCCTTCCAGTCCATATTTAGGTGGTATTTACAGCTATAGCTGGTCGAGGAAAAAAATAATAATTAGGCAATCGGGTCATTTTTAGGATAAAGCATGGCCCTCTGACTACACACAAATCCTCCTTCCGCCAGACACTTAACCTATCTTTGAAGACTGCAGAGAGCTGACTAAAGAGAAACACAGCATTTCACCATTCACTCCAAATTATGCTTATTTGCTTGTTTACTGGATTATTTTCAAGGGCTGCAATAAAGGCACAGACTGCCTAAAGGTTTACACTGGATTTCTTTGCCATCTTGCTGCATTTAAAGCCAGAACAAAATGAAGGGGTTTTTTTTTTTTCCTTCTTTTTCATGTTTGGTACAACTCCACTCTGAGAATCTGACAGCATGTTGTATTGCCTTGGGCAAGGATACACTCTAGTAGGTTAGGAGAAATAAACTGCACAGTAATATCTTATAACCATCTAAGTTGGCTTTTGTATTCGGATCTTAACAAAAAGAAGTTACAGCAAGAACTGAGATCACCACAACGATGCTCATCTGCTACAGCAGACAACTTTCCACCAAGGGTTTGCTACATTTTTTCCTACGGGACTTCTAACAGATGTGGAAGGCGTCTGGCTATCTCATGTCCTTGCCCAAGAAGGGACACCATGAAATGATGTGCACTTTGCTAGAAGCCTCCTCGATGCAGCTGGTGCCACAAGGAAGTGCTTCCAGCTGGGACTCAGGAACGTGAGGGAGCAGCAGAACCGCTGAGGCTGGCACAGCACGGAACACAACGCGTGGCCACACGTGGGTTCTTCGTGCTCCAAGAGTAACAGGACAGCCAAGGTGAGCAGTATCAGCAAGGATGCACCAGGAATGCTGCTTTTGGTGTGGAGCTGCATCCAGTGCCTTTGCTGTCACAGCACGCGCTGTTGCACACTGAACACGCACACAGCATCCTGGCTGGTTTGTCCTGTGCTTACAAAATCCTCTCTGCTCCTGTCCTTTGAAGGCTACAGTTGCTCCCTGTAGCCAGAAAACGAAGTGACATCAGGATCAGTAAATTTGAGCCTCCAAAATCCTGACACGCGGGTATTGGAGTAAGATTCAAAACATTAAAAATCATTGTTGAAGGATGATTTGACCTGAATAACCATACATTTTGTCATACATTTATAATCGCTTCCACAGGGCAGGGTGAAAAGAAGAAGAAAGCAAGCATGAATTGGAACCATTTTAAAAATTCATGTGATTTTTTTCTTATTGGAATTACCTTGATCATTAATGACAAAGACATTGTTAATTCCAGGAGAAGGTAGAATAGAAATATCTACTTTAAAAATAAAATTAAGGAAGGTATGCGGTAAAGTACCATTCAGAGTATGAAACATGAAGACTTTAAGCTTAAGCTCACAGGATCTTATGGTTACACTTATCCTTCACAGGCATACAACATGGATTTTCAAATTATTTCCAAGGGGTTAAAGAAAAATTTGTGATTCAA